>PVJD01010573.1:0-52543 GCA_004026545.1 Mormoops blainvillei | reverse complement strand
TTTATTTCTTTTTAATTGTTTTTAAAATTTTTAATTTTTTATTGTTATTCTATTACGGTTGTCCCGATTTATCCCCCTTTTCCCTCCTCCGCTGTACCCACCTCCCACTCCTACAGTCAATCGCAACAATGTTGTCCATGTTCACGGGACATTCATACATGTTCTTTGACTAGGCCCTTCCCCTTATTTCCATCATTATCTCCCTCCAATCTCCCCTCTGGTCACTGTCAGTCTGTTCCATGTCTCCAGGCCTCTGGTTCTATTTTGCTCATCAGGTTATTTTGTTCATTAGATTCCTCTTATGGATGAGATCATATGGTATTTTTCTTTCATCAACTGGCTCATTTCACTTAGCATAATATTCTCCAGTTCTATCCATGCTGTCACAAAAGGTAGGAGTATCCTCCTTCTTTCTGCTGTGTAGTATTCCATTGTGTAAATGTACCACAGTTTTTTCATCCACTCATTTACTCATGGGCACTTAGACTGTTTCCAACACTTGGCTATTATAAATAGTGCCTCCATGAACACAGGAGTGCATTAGTACTTCTGATTTGGTGATTTCAGATTCTAAGGTATATTCTGAGCAGTGGAATCATTGAGTCAAAAGGCAGTTCCATTATTAGTTTTTTGAGGAAATTTATAGTTTTCCACTGGAACTGCACCAGCGTGAATCCCACCAACAGAGCACTAGGGTTCACTTTTCTTTACTTCCTTGCCTACATTTGTTTGTTGATTTATTAATGATGGCATATATGACAGGTGTGAGATGATATCTCATTGTGGTTGTAATTAGTATCACTCTGGTGGGTATGGATGTTGAGCATATTATCATAAGCCTATGGGCCATCTGTATGTCCACCTTGTAGAAGTGTCTGTTCAGGTCCTTTGTCCATTATTAATTGGACTGTTTGTCTTCCTGTTGTTGAGTCAGTGAGCTCTTTATGTATTTTGGAGATCAAACCCTTGTCTGATGTATTATTTGCAAATATGTTCTCCCATAAGGTTGGTTCTCATTTCATTTTGATGGTGGTTTCTTTAGCCACGCAGAAGTTTTTTAATTTAGTGAAGTCCCATTGTTTAATTTTTCTTTTATTCCCCTTACCCTAGAAGACACATCAGCAAAAACATTGCTGTGTGGGATACTTGAAATTTTACTGCCTAAGTTTGCATCTAGGACTATGATGGTGTAAGCTTATATTTAAGTCTGTTATCCACTGTGGGTTTATTCTGGTGTATGGTGTAAGTTGATGGTCTAGTTTCAATTTTTTCACTTACCAGTCTGGTAAGAGGCTATTTTTACCCCATTGTATGATCATGCCCCTTTTGTCAAATGTTAATTAACCTTAGAGACAGGGGTGTATTTCTGGGCCTTCTATTGTGTTCCATTTATTTATGAATCTCTTCTTATGACAGTATCAGACTTTTTTTTTTATTACAATGCCATGTAGCATAGTTTGATATTAGGTATTGTGATCCATCCTAGTTTGTTCTTTTTCAATATTGCTGAGGTTATTTTGAATATTTTTGTTTCCATGAAAATATTTAAAATATTTATTCTATGTCTGTGAAATATGTCATTGGTATTTTAATAGGGAGTGTGTTGAATCTATAAATTGTTTTGGGTAGTGTGGACATTTTGGTGATGTTAATTCTTCCAATACATTTACATAGTATATGCATCCATTTATTTGTGCCTTCCTTAAATTCTTTCTTCAGTGTTGTGTAGTTTTCTGAGTACAGGTCTTTTACCTCCTTGGTTAAGTTTATTCTTAGGTATTATATTTTTCTTGTTGCTATAGTAACTAGAAATTCTTTCCTGGTTTCTGATTCCGATATTTCATTGTTGGTGTACAAAAATGCCTTTGATTTCTGGATATTGACTTTGTACCCAACTGTTTTGCCAAATTCACTTATTAGCTTGAGTAGTTTTTTAGGTGGAGTGTATACGGTTATCTTTGTACACTATCATGTCATCTGTAAACAGTGACAGTTTTACTTCCTCCATTCCAATTTGGGTGCCTTTTATTTCTTTTTTGTGTCTGATGGCTGTGGCTAGGACTTCCAATACTATGTTGAATAGAAGTGGTGATAGCTTACATCCTTGTCTTTTTCCTGATCTTAATGAAAAAGATTAGGTTTTTGCCTGTTGAGTATGATGTTGCCTGTAGGTTTTTCATATATTGCCTTTATTATGTTGAGGTATGCCCCTTTTATTCCCACTTTGCTTAGTGTTTTATCATAAATGGGTGCTGTACCTTATCAAATGCTTTTTCCGCATCTATTGATATGATCATGTGATTTTTGTCTTTTCTTTTGTTTATGTGATGTATTACATTTATTGATTCGTGAATATTGTACCATTCTTGCATCCCTGGGATGGATCCCACTTGGTCATGGTGTATGACCTTTTTAATGCATTACTTGATGTGGGTTGCCAATATTTTTTTGAGGATTTTAGTATCTATATACATCAGCAATATTGGCCTGTAGTTTTCTTTCTTTGTTGTGCCTTTATCTGGTTTGGGGATTAGGGTGATGCTGGCCTCATAAAAAGAATTTGTGAGTCTTCCCTGTTCTTGGATTTTTTGGAATACTCTGAGAAGTACAGGGATTAGCTCTTCCTTAAATGTTTTTAAAACTCTCCTGTGAAACCATCTGGTCCAGGACTTTAGTGTGCCTGGAGTTTTGTTTTGTTTTTTTTGTTTGTTTGTTTGTTTTTAATTACTGCTTCAATTTCACCAGCTATTATCAGTTTGTTCCGACTTTCTTTTCCTTCTTCATTCAGTTTTGGAAGATTATGTTTTTCTAGAAATTTGTCCATTTAACCCAGGTTTTCAAATTTCTTGGCATATAGTTGTTTATTGTAATGTCTTACAATCCTTTTATTTCTGTTGTATCACTTGTAATTTCTCCTCTTTCATTTCTGATTTTATTTATTTGGGTCCTCTCTCCTTTTTTCTTGCTGAGTCCACTTAAAAGCTTGTCAATTTTGTTTATCTTTTTCAAAGAACTAGCCCCTGTATTTATTTATCCTTTGAAATGTTCTTTTTGTCTCAATATCATTCAACTCTACTCTGATCTTGATTATTTCCTTCCTTCTTTTGGCTCTGGCCATTGTTTGTTGCTGTTTCTCCAGTTCTTGTAGATGTACAGTTAGGTTGTTTATTTGAAATGTTTCTATCTTTTTTAGATAGGTCTGTATTACTGTGAACTTTCCTCCCAGGACTGCCTTCGCTGTGTACCGTAAGTTTGGACTGTTGTATATTCATTTTCATTTGTTTCCAGAAACATTTTTATTTCTTCTTTGATCTCATTATTGACTCATTATTGCTTAATAGCATGCTATTTAGTCTCCATGAGTTGAATGTTGTAGAGCTTTTCCCTTGAGGGTGGTTTCTAGTTTTAAGCCCTTGTGGTCTGATAAAAAGCTTGATATGATTTGAATTTTCTTAAATTTGTTGAGGTTTGTTTTGTTTTCTATGATGTTGTCTATTTTTGAAAATGTTCCATGTGAATTTGAAAAGAATGTGTAGTGTGCATCTCTGGGATGTAAGGATATATATATATATATATATATATATATATATATATATATATATATATCCTTTCATATATATAATCATATATATAATTGGTTAAGTCCATTTGATCTAATGTGTCATTCATATCCACAATATCCTTGTTGATATTTTGTTTGGAAGATCTATCTGTTGTTGACAGTGAGGTGTTAAAATTCCCTACTATAAGTGTGTTGCTATCTATATCTTTCTGGAAGCCCTCCAGGATTTTCTATATATACTTGGATGTTTCTATATTGAGTGTGTATAGGTTTACAATGTTTATGCCTTCTTGATAGATTCTTCCTTTGAATATTATGAAGTGTCTTTCTGTGTCTCTTATTTTTTGGCCTTTCCTTTGAAGTCTGTTTTCTCTGACATAAGTATTGCTACCCAGGCTTTTTCTTTCCTATTTGTTTGGAATATTTTTTCCAACCTTTTACTTTCGGTCTGTGTAGGTCTTTTGTTTGAGGTGGGTCTCTTGTAGGCAGCATATGTGCGGGTCATGTTCTCTTATCCATTCAGCTACTCTATGTGTTTTAATTGGAGCATTTAACCCATTTAAATTTAAAGTTTATATTGATAGGTACTTATTCATTTTTTTTTCCTTTGTATCTGTGCTCTTCTCTCTCTCTCTCACTCTTTTTCTTCATCTTCTTAAAGCAGTCCCTTTAGTATATCTCGCAATGCTTGGTTGGTAGAGGTGTATTCTTTTAGCCTTTTTTTTGTCTGGGAGATTCCTTATTTCACCTTCCATTTTAATCGAGAGCCTTGCTGGGTGTAGTAGACTTAGTTGCAGACCTTTGCTTTTTATTACTTGGAATATTTCTGCCTTTCCCTCCTGGCTTGTAGTGTTTCTGTGGAGAAGTCAGCTGTGAAGTAGCCTTATTGGTGCTCTCTTATGTGCTACTTTCTGTTTCTCCCTTTTACCTTTAAGATTCTTTGTCTTTGATATCTGCCATTTTAATTATGATGTGTCTTGGAAGTGGGCCACTTTGGGTTCCTCTTGATTGGGACCCTTTGTGCTTCTTGGACTTATGTGACTTTTTTTCTCCTCAAATTAAAGAATTTTTCCATGGTTACTTTTTCAAACAGGTTCCTATCACTTTCTCCTCTTCTCCTTCTAGTATCCCTATTATACCAATATTACTATGTTTCATGTTGACCTGCATTTCCCTTAACACCTCTTCATTCTTTTTTAGCCTTATTCATGTTCTTCCTCTTTCTGGGAGTTTATTCCTATCATGTCCTCCAGCTCACTGATTTGATCCTCTGCTGCATCTAGCCTGCTTTTGATTCCTTCTACTGTGTTCTTCAATTCAGAAATTGTATTCTTTATTTCCTCTTGGTTCTTGTGGATAGTTTCTAAGTCCTTTTTCATGGTGATATAATTTGCAGTAAGTTCCTTGTAGTTTCCCTGCAGTTTTTTGTAGTTCTTACTGAGTTCACTGAGTTCATTGAGCTGCCTTATTACCATTGTTTTGAACTTAGTCTCTGATAGTTTACTTGCCCCTATTTCATTTAGTTGTCTTTCTGAGGATTTCTCCTTTCCTCTCAATTGGGGGCTGTTTCTTTGTCTTCCCATTATTTTGGCTGCCTTAGCAAAATCACAACGCCCAGGAATCAATCTCCCATCCCCAAAAATACATCTACCCTGAAATCCCACTATCAACAGCAAATAAATCAGTATTAATTAGGCTGTAAAGAGATTAAGACTATTACAAGAAAGGATAGAAATGTAACATAAAATCTTGTGACTTAATATGCACCTACATGATGGACAAGAAACAAATGTTAAAAAACTATGTAGGAAAGAAAATATCATAAATCATGGAGAAGACCACAGTGTATTTTGTCTCGGTAGCCTCTTACTTACCGCTGTTTTTTCTTCCTGGGTCCACCTCTGTTGATGTCAGATGTTGACCCTGTCTGACCTTAGGTAGCCAGTTCATGCCTTCCAGGGATCTACTGTCTGTGGCTCTCTCCTTCGGTTGTTAATCTAGTCACCTGCACTCAGCAGTGAGACTTAAACACCATAGGGTGGGTCAGAATCCTTTCTGGCATCAGGACAACTGTTTCTTCTCAAGCTGCTGCTGCTTGGGGGTGTATGTTCTGTGTTAGCTCGATGACTGCTGCCTTATTGGGGCTGACTGAGCACTGGGATCCTGGTGACTATTCTTTCACTTCTCTCCCCAAAGTATCTGTCACCAGTCTCTCCTCATGCATCTCTAGACATCTCTACCTCCCCACTTTCCAGGGATCTACTGTCTGTGGCTGCCACTCTGCACTCAGCAATCAGGTTTAAGCACCACAGGACCAGGGCAGAGTCCCTCCTGTGGGCAGGGCTATTGTTTCCTCTTGGGCTGTCATTGTTCAGGGGAGTGGTCTGCCTGAGCAAGATGGCTGTTGCCACATGGGAGATGACTGAGCATCAGGATCCCTGTGGTTACTCTCAGTTCTCTCCCCAAAGCCTCCATCCCCAGCCTTTCCTCAGGTGTCTCTAGCCCAATCTGCCCCTTCCTTTGCTGGAGCCCATGGTAAGTGGCTGTAAATGAAAATTTATGTATTAGCACTTTAAATGGGCCTTTGCATCTCCTGCCGCCCATCTCTGGCAGAGAACAATCCTGCCACTTTTCACAACTGGCTGTTATCTATTTACTTTTTGAACTCTGATGCTGTAGGTTGGGGATCCAGGCTTATGGTTTAGACCCCACTCTTCTCAGGGCGATCCAACTGGTCACTTAAATATCCCTCCGGTACTGCCCCTTGAGAGTGCCCAGCCAACCTTTCTGAGTCTCCACCACACTCCTTACCAATCAGGTTGTACTGAAACTGATTCTTCTGTCTTTTTGAGGCTCTAAGTCTTCTCTCTTGCTATTGTTCAGTTGTTTGTTCTGGGTGTTTTTTCCACAACTTAGTTGTAATTCCAGACTGATCCTGGGAGGGGGTCAGTGTGATTTCCATTCAGTCCTCTGCCATCTTGCCCCAGACTCCAGACTTTATCTTTAGCCAATTAATATTTGATAAAGGAAACAAAAACACAACATGGGGTAAAGATAGTTTATTCAATAAATGATGTTGGGAATATTGGACAGATACGTGCAAAAATATGAAACTAGACCACCTGCTTACTCCACACACAAGAATAAATTTAAATTGAATTAAAGACTTATTTGTTAGGCTGAAAAATGATTTTAAAAACCTAGAAGAAAACAATGGCAGCAAAAATTCCGACATTTATTGTCACACATTTCTTTCTGATATATCTCCTTGGGCAAGGGAAAACAAAGAAAAAATAGTCCTGGTTGGTGTGGTTCAGTGTATTGGGCACTGGCCTACAAACCAAAGGATCACCATTTTTTCCCAGTCAGGGCACATGCCTGGGTTGCAGGCCAAGTCCCCAGTTAGAAGCACATGAGAGGCAACCAGTAGATGTTTCTCTTGCACATCAATGCTTCTCTCCTTCTGTTTCTCTTTCCCTTGCCCTCTCTCTGAAAATAGATATATAAAATATATAATTTAATATATAATTAATGTATTAAAATATCTTTAAAAAAACAAATAGGACTATATCAAACCAAAAAGTTTTTGCACAGCAAAGGAAACCATCAATGAAATGAAAAGAAAATCCATGTAATGAAAGAACATAATCATCAATAATACATCTGATAAGATCTTAATTTCCAAAATTTATAAAGAACTTAAAAAACTCAACACCAAAAAAGCAAACCACCCAATGTGAAAATGGACAAAGGACCTGAAAAGACACTTCTCCAAAGAGGATATACAGAAGGTTCATAGACATATGAAAAGCTGCTCAACATTGCCAATCATCAGAGAGATGCAAATGAAAACCACAGTGAGATATCACCTGATACCTCTCAGAATGGCTACCATCAATAAACGAACAAACAATAAATGCTGGCAAGAATGTGGACGGAAGGACTGTTGGTGGGAATGGAGACTGGTGCAGCCACTGTGGAAAGCAATATGGAGTTACCTTAAAAAGTTAAAAATGGAACTGCCTTATGACCCAGTGATTCCACTTCTGGGAATTTATCTAACAAAACCTGAAGCACTAATTTGAAATAATATATGCATCCCTATGTTCATTGCAACATTATTTACCATAGACAAGATTTGGAAGCAGCCCAAGTACCCATTAGTAGATGAGTGAATAAAAAAGTGGTGGTACAATTACACTATCAAATACTACTTGGTGATAAGAAGAGAAGAAAAAAATGTACCCCTTGAAAAAGCATGGGTGGAACTGGAGAGTATTATGTTAAATGAAATAAGCCAGTAATAGAAAGACAAATACCATATTATTTCACTTATATGTGTAATCTAATGAATAATATGAACTAACAAGCAAAATGGAGACATGCTCATAGATACAGAGCAGAATGACAGCTATCAGTGAGGGCTGGGATGAGAGGGGGAGGTGACAGAAATGAGCAAAAAGGAGAGAAAAAACTCATGCACATGGATAACAGTATGGTGATTGCTGGGGGTGTGGTTGGATGGGGGTGAACATTGGTGGAGGAGTGTTTAGGTAGATAAATTGTGATGGACAGAGGCTTGACTTGACTGCAAGTGGTGAACACACAATACAATGTACAGATGATGTGTTGTAGAATTGTGTACCTGAAACCTGTAGAATTTTGTTAACCAGTGTAACCACAATAAATTCAATTCAAAGGAAAAAATAAAAATAAGTAAATAAAAATTAATGAAAGATCTGAAAAGACATTTTGAAAAAGGAGGTACAGATGAACAATTAGTATATAAAAAGATGTGCAACATTATATGTCATTAGGGAATTGAAAATTAAAACAATAATGAGAGACCACTAATTCCCGCATCTATTTGGATAACTAAAATCCAATGCTGGTAAGGTGGAATGTGAGCAATAGAAACTCTCATTCATTGCTGGTGGGAATTCAAAATGGTACTGCTAGTTTGGAAGACATCTTGGCAGTTTCTTACAAAGCTAAACATAGTCTTACCTTACAATTCAACAACCACAGTCCTTAGTATGTTCCAAATGAGTTGAAACATCATGTCCACACAAAACCTGCACTCAGTGTTTATTGCAGCTTTATTCATAATTTCCAAAAACATGAGCAAACAAGATATCTTTCAATAGGTAAATAGATAAACAAACTGTGTTACATTCATACAGTGGAATATTATTCAGCAATTAAAAGAAATGAACACTCAAGCCATAAAATGACATGGATTTTACTTAAATGTATGTCTAATTGAAAGAAACCAGTTTAAAAAGGCTATATACTGCACAATTTCAATTATATCACGTTCTAGAAAAGGCAAAACCACACTGAGTATAAAGGTTAGTGGTTGCCAGGGTATAGGGGGTGAGGGAAAGGCATAAATAAGTGTAGGATGGGGAGGTTTAGGACAGTGAACTCTTCTGTACAATACTGTAATGGAGGATACATGTCCTTATACATTTGTAGAAAACCCATAGAACTGTACCATAAAAGCAGTGAATGCTCATGTAAACTATGGACTTTAATTAATAATAATGTACCATATTGCTTCATCAGTTGTAACTAATGTACCACAGTAATTCAAGATGTTAGTAATAGAGGCAACAGTGTGAGATTGAAGAGGGGGCTAGAATTCTCTGTGCTCTCTGCTCAGTTTTTCTGTAAACCTAAAAGTGCTCTAAAAATAGTCTATTAAGTTTAAAAAGTGGAGGGAATGTGTAAGAAACAGTTTTGGAAGACACAAGTGAGAAAACAGAAGCTCCTGATATTGCATGGGAGATAGAGGTTGATGTTTAAAGGGACAGTTAGATTTCAAAAAATCTGCAAAACCCTTCCTCCCACTAAAACCAACGGCACATGCTGGGCTGTACCACTGGTTTTAACCCCACCTAGATTTTGGGCTTAACACAGCAGCTAAATCTCATTTGGTGCAGTCTCAGATAAGCATAGAAACCCCTCTGCCTCTCACAACCTCTCCTCTTTCTCCCACTAAAGTCCCACTACACTGTTATCTAACAGTTTGACTTTATTGAATTAATTTCCCTTATAATAATTTCATTTTTATAGCCTTCCAAAATGGAAAGAGAATAAGGAGGGAGGGAGGCAAGGAAGGGGGGAGTAAGTGAAGGAAGGAAGAAAGGGAGGGGGAATTAAAGAGAAAAGGAAAACAACTAATGAAAAAACTAGAATTCATGTTATAGCTACCTTTGGTGGAGTACCTCTATCCCATTAAAGTGTGTGATATTTTCATGTCTTTTGATTTATATGCCCTTCTGTCTCATTGAAAAAATATATGGCAGATGCATTCACATTGCAGATTGAATGAGTTATAGATATTATGTGTTCTCCCTATCAGAGCTATGTGTAATTACCTAGGGATTATTGTAGTCACATGTTAGGAAGAAATTAGACTCATGGGGGAATTCCAGGCACTAGTGAGTGGTGTGGCCAGTAGACGAAATTTCCCCCAGGCCTCTTGCTCAATCTCATATTCTGGTCCATAAGAAATTGAGGAATAATAGAAGAAAGAGCATGGACAGGTTTAGTTTCAACAGTTCCTGTTGTGCTTTATTGGTCATAATTCCAAAAGATGGCTTGGGAGGGAGACAAGTCACATAAGCTAGAGAGGAGGACATGAGACCTAGTTCTGGTCCCACACACCTCAGAGAGTTGTAGAGGGAAGAGGCTGACTGGTCTTGGCTGCCATGACCCCATCAGAATTTAAGAGGTGACTGGAATTGTGAACCTGGAAAGCTCTCATAGGAGAAAAGCAGCTGAGTGAGCTATTTATTAAACAGGCACTAAAAATGAAGTTTGGCTACTTGTTTGAGAACTTCCAGCAGCGTGAAGGAAGCTGATTTATTTTTTCAAATAAAACTTAATCGTTGTACTATTTATTTAATAGTGATATAATAACATCTTGTGTTTATGAACTGTTTTATAGCCTGAGGGAGTCCACACCACTTTACAAGCTTCAGAATCTTAGATAAACTAGACAAGGACTACGTCTTCCACCACTGAAATGCCATCACCCCAGGGACTGGGGGCTAGGGTGGGGAGCAATTGGCTCTGGCAGTAGCAGTGAGTTTATAACAATTCTTCCTGGATTAGCTTTATAGTCTCTTTATCCCAGGATTTTCATCCCTAACATGCAGGGCTACTGCATAGGGTTTTGCAGTTTGTTTCCTCAACTATATGACACCCGGCTGAGGAAACCTGAGGGAGCTGAAGCTGAAGCCAAGGACTACTTTCCTAGCTGAACACCCTGTGAGAGTCTGCATCTGCCTAGGGGGAAAATTACCCATTTTTTCATTCACAGAAAGAAGTATCTCTAAGTCTAAATAATGAAACATTTAATTCTAATGTGCGTTGACTAGATGTGACCCTGAAGAAGGGGTCTATAGGCTTGTGTTGTGGGAGGACCAGACTGCCTTTGATAACCCAATCTCCATGGCAAGGTAGTGTAGTAGGGACGAACTAGAGGCCCACTCTAATGTGAAATAGCTACCGAGAGTCTACTCATTCATCTCCCCATGCCTCCAATTCCTCATCTGGAAATGGGGGAGTTGTATAAGCTGATTTTTGAGGAGGGCTGCTAGATGCACCACTCCAGGGGACACCATTCACATTGTTTCTGAAGAATCTTAAGCTTTAAACTGACTATGTAGGTCTGGCTGCATGATGGTAGGGCTCAGAGTTCCCCTGTTAGTGTGTTTAAGCCAAGTGCTGCCACTTGATTCAGGTTCTTTCACATATGGAGGCCAGTTTGCCCTGCTCCCACTTACTTTGTACACAGTACTCATCCCTTCTGTACCCACATCCTTATGGTATACCTTATTGTGGTGTACATAAACACATAATATTTTATCATTTTGTATGTCCATTATTATACTAGAATCTCTCCAAGGGCAAGATAGGCTCTTTTTTATCTACCTTTACATATTCACTTCTCTCTGACCCACGTTCCCAGACACAGAGTCTATGTGGCTCCTCTAGCTAATTAAAGGAGCCTGTTTAGTCCCTGTCTCCATCTCTAAAAACTTAACTTTGAAAAAAAGATTGGGGGTGCAGGTGGGGGTTACCTGGGAGACCTAGGAATCACTCATTTCCCATCTAGTCCCTCTTTGCCTCCCAAAGCCCCTTCTGATACCCCCTCACTGCAGAGGTTGGGGGAGGGGGTTGGAGGGCTAGAGAATATCTGAACTCTGGTGTCTCTTTTGTTTCCAGCTTCCTATGAAAACATCCTAGTTGCCCTTAGTAACCAGCTATGCCTAAATTTATGAATGCATCTAGCCCATTCTAAAAGATATTTATATATCCTTTCCGCTTACACTAACTCTCAAGGATAATAAATTCCATATATTTGTTATGCTTTGCATAATGTCACATTTATTTGTGTTTTTCTAAATGGACCTCTTCAAAGCATCAAGTGGGCTCTGATAGAATTTCCTAGATTCCATGACCACATCTGCATTCACTACATCCGTGGACCTTCTTCAGCCTTGCTTTGTCTACCTGCATACAGAATCCCGAGGTAGGTCTTTGTGCAAGGGGAGGAGCTGGTCTTTCCTGAACAAACCCAGTATCTGGTTGCCTGCCTTGACCACAGTGGTAGATGGTTATCTGGCTTTTAAAAAACATCCTCTGTCATAGAGTTCTCAGTCCAATTCACTCATTCCTCCCACTTATCTCATAGCCAATGTTGAAGTGGGTTTTGTAAAGTGGGAAACATTCTGCAAATAAGCTAGACAACTCTCACAGATCCTGTTAGGGGTCTTTGGTTGCATTCCAAAAGCTTCAAAATCTTGGGGAGATGATGTTTTCCCTTGGGATCCTAGAGAAGCATGGAGCCTAAGGTATGACAACAGAACCATTCACCATCCATAAAAGATTCCACATTAGAATATGTGGAATCTGTAAAACTTCTAAAAAGAAAAGAAAGAGCTCTGAAGAAAACAAAACGAGGCTAATTATACAGAGGAGTTACACCTGCTGCTGAACGACACTGTCGGGTTGCTAGATGGCTATTACCTCAGTTTTTCCATCTGTCTTATTGAAAAATATGAAGATAAATGATAGAGCAAAAATAAATAGCTATTTATAACTCAAATCTCTTTTTAAAGACGGTAGCTACTGGTACATGGATGAAATATTATTAATTCTGTTGAGGCTTTGAAGGTTTGAACTGCTAGATGCTCTGTCCCATAGAGGTAGAAGATATTGTGTGACACTTAGGAACACAATCTAGGAGACACTAGGGTGCGAATAACAGAAAACAAAGAAGAAGTATGGTAGGGAGCTGGTAAAATGACCTGTGCTGTGATCCCCTCCCTGGCACTTCCCCCCAAAATCAGTAAAGTCTACCCAGACTCCAAGAATACTGGAGATGAGCAGGTTTCTTTTTTTTAAGTATATTTTATTGATTATGTTATTACAGTTGTCCCATTTTTTCTCCCCTTTATTCCCCTCCACCCTGAACCATCCTCCAACCAGCATACCTCTCCCTTAGTTCATGTGCATGGGTCATATATAAGTTCTTTGGCTTCTCCATTTCCTATACTATTCTTAACTGCCCCCTGTCTATTTTGTACCTACCAATTACGCTTCTTATTCCCTGCACCTTTTCACCTATTCTCCCCCTACCCATCCACATTGGTGACCCTTCATGTGATCTCCATTTCTGTGATTCTGTTCCTCTTCTAGTTCTTTGCTTAGTTTGTTATTGTTTTTAGGTTCAGTTGTTGATTGTTGTGAGTTTGTTATCATTTTACTGTTCATAGTTTTTATCTTCTTAGATTAGTCTCTTTAACATTTCATATAATAAGGATTTTATGATGATGAACTCCTTTAACTTTACATTACCTGGGAAGTACTTTATCTGCCTTTCCATTCTAAATGACAGCTTTGCCACATACAGTAATCTTGGATGTAGGCCCTTGTCTTTCATCACTTTGAATATTTCTTTCTAGCCCCTTCTTGCCTGAGAGGTTTCTTTTGAGAAATCAGCTGATGCTCTTATGGGAACTCCTTTGCAGGTAACTGTCTCCCTTTTCTTTTGCTGCTTTTAAAATTCTCTCCTTATCTTTAATCTTGGGTAATGTAATTATGATGTGCCTTGGTGTGTGCCTCCTTGGGCCTAACTTCTTTGGGGCTCTCTGAGCTTCCTGAACTTCCTGGAAGTCCATTTCCTTTGCCAGATTGGGGAATTTTTCCTTTGTTATTTTTTCAAATAAGTTTTCAATGTCTTGCTCTTCCTCTTCTCCTTCTGGCACCCCTGTGATTCAGATGTTGAAATGTTTAAAGTTGTCCCAGAGGTTCCTCAGCCTATCATCAATTTTTTTTTGAATTCTTGTTTTTTCATTCTGTTCTGGTTGAATGTTTATTTCTTCCTTCTGCTCCAAGTGGTTGACTTGAGTCCTGGTTTTCTTCCCTTCACTGTTGGCTCCCTGTATATTTTTATTTATTTCACTTTGCATAGCCTTCACTTTTTCCTCTATTTTATTACTATACTCAACCATTTCTGTAAGCATCCTGATTACCAGTGTTTTGAACTCTGCATCTGATAACTTGGCTATCCTTTTATCACTTAGTTCTATTTTTGGAGCTTCGATCTGCGTTTTGTTTGGGATATATATATATATGTCTCTGGCATTCCTGGTATAGTGTAAGGAGCAGAGCTTTAGGTATTTACCAGGTTGGGGCAACCCCCATGCTGCTTTGTGGCGCTATATGTGGGGAGAATCTGAGAGGGAACAGTGCCACTTAGTCAGCTCTAGGCAGCTTTCAGTCACTTCCCTCCTCCCCACAAGCAAATTGAGACCTTTTGGTGCTGGTTCCTGGGTTGGTGGGTGTGTGTATGTTCCAGGACCCTGAGAGATCCTCCAACAAACTCTCCTGTGAGGCTAGGAGTTTCTCCCACTGCCCTAACTCCCACAGGATTTTCTGGCCAGAAGTTTTGAGACTCTCTTTTCCCCTGCTGGAAACCTGAGTTACATGGTCTGTCTTGCTTCCCTGTTGTTCCTCCTGGTTTAACCACATGAAAATGTGGGACTTCCAGCTGCTGTCTCACCCACCCGGTCCTCCAGCTTCTCATTTCTATCCCCACCCTTCCTACCGGTCTGCATGAATGTTTCTTCTTAAACTCCTTGTTTGTTGGACTTCCATACAGTTTGATTTTCTGGCAGTTCTAGTTGTTTTTTGTTTTTAAATTTGTTGTTGTCCTTCTTTTGGTTGTGCGTGGAGACAAAGTGTATCTACTCATGTCTCCATCTTGGTCAGAAGTCTGGAGATGAACAGTTTTCTTTTGGAAATCAAAGAAAGGATTGAAGTTGTGCCTGGAGTCGCAAGGAAAACTAAAATGGCATATGCAGCTGCAAAAAACAGAAACAGAGTAGAGAACAAATGAAAAGAAGCTGTGGATAAAGGGGGAAAAGGGGAAAGGGTCATAAAGGAACATGTATAAAGGACCCAGGGACAAAGCTAAAAGAGGGTGGGATCAAGGGTGGGCGGTGGGGACGTGTGGAGTGGGGGCAATGGTGGGGGGGAATAGAGAATACTGTACTTGAACAACAATAAAAATATTTTTTAAAAAAAGAAAGAAAAGTAGCCCTCTAGAATGCCTGATTCCCTTTCCATTGTATTGAGCTGCTCCTTGGGGGTCTGTGGTGTCCTTCCCTGCTAGAAGACTTCTCTAATCTATCTACTTGGTCAGATTTTCTTAATCTGAAATCTCTGGTATGAGAGCCTGGGGTCCCATTCTTTTCCCTCCCAGCAGGACCCTCCCCTCCAACACACACACACCTGATTTCTTGCTTAAAGTGTGGGTGGGTGATGGAGAGACATGAGACCAAAGATGATGTAACAACACCATTTCTCTTGCACGATGGTGCACACAGGCCTTAATTTACTTAACTAAGAGAAGCCACTCAAAGGATTTTTTTGCCATAATAAAATAAAACAAAATCAAATAAAATAAATGAAAATCTGCAGCTAAGGTGACATGCAGATTTGACTTCAATAAGTTTTAAATTGCCACCTCAGAAACTCCCAAAGAAACCCATGCAGCTCTCCAGTTTTGAGGCACTTATACCCTGGATCTTCCTTTTCACCTACAGATTTGGTTATTGCTGAGGGTGGGGTGGGGGCAGGGCAGATGGATCAATGTATGTGAGGAGACAACCCACCCTATCTTACTCCCTAGAACAAATAGGCCCCTAAACATCAGAAAGAATCTGATGCTTCACTGAACCAAAGATCTGGGCCCAGTGGTCCTGCTGGCCTTTCTTTTGTTGGGGTCCGTGGGTCTGTTACCCTGGCAGCATTTTATTTTACAAAATCTGAAATGTTAAAATAATGTAGTGCAGGCCATTCTTGTTATGGAAATCAAAGGGAAGGATAGTCTCAAGTAGAAAGGATGCACCAGCCTCAGATGCCTGGCCACCCTACCCTATTTTCCACTCTATCTGCCCTTCCATCCATCTCCACAGGCTTTCCCTAGAATCCTGAACCAAGATGGGTGCTGCCAACCACCACACATGGCATCTGACAACCCAATGTTTCCCTATCTAACCCGGCCAATTGTGAACAAATCCCCCAGTTCAGGAGAGATAAGGTTGGAATTAAAAATCAAATGCAAACACATAGAAATAAAAGGGTTGACAGCACAAGTATCTTCAACCAAAACCACAAAAACCTATTCAGAGCTTGTAAGCCACCCAACCCTAGTTCCTTTCCCTCACTAAAACCTTACTTTGCACAAAGGGTTGATGCTAGGCTAAACCACTGAGGCTTCTAGCCCAAAAGACAAAAGACTTTCAAGTTTGTGTAGCAGTAATTGCATGGAATAGAAAGGAGGCCCCCACAAAAAAAGAGGTAAAGACACATACACACACACACACACACACACACACACAAATACTTTATATGATTGCTAAGTAAAGGTATCAAAAACCACCATAAATGATCCATAGTACCTTGGTATATTAATGCCATCAGTTGAAATGAGAAATATTTTTATTCTAATAGTTAAGGTCTCAGTTGACATTACTGGTTGGTGCTGTCATCCTGTGTGCTGTCTAATTAGCCTTTGAATTTGCTGATGAATTGGACATCATCATAACTCCTGGGCCAGTTTTCAGTTTTGAGCTTTACCTCTATGGAAGAAAGTTTAATCTACTCATAGAGGCTTTGCTTTTGGCTTTGAAATAGCCATATTCTTACCCTGAGAATTATGGGTTGTTTCAGAAATGGAAGCTTCAGAAAAAGCTCTTATTGAATCTGGACTAGAGCCACTCCTAGAACTGTTTGTTTCAGCTACTCTATCACTCTGTTTGCTGCCACCTACACAGATAGGAAATATTGCCTGGGACTGAAATTTATAAGCCCCCTGCCCATCATTCAAAGTGCTAGATCTTATATTCTTGAAGGTGATGTCTAGTGATAATCACAATGTTGAGGCATGCCCACAAGATCTGTAAATGCTGTTGATCTACTGAAAATATCCATCCCAGATTTTGGATTTATATAGGCCTGAATAAGGTACTGGCTTCAACCTGCCTATAACCAGGAAATGCATCATACAGCTATGGCTCAAAAATGAACCATACAGAACTGAGCGATATTGCCACACTTTAATATGTAAACAAACCACAATCATTGAGGATGAGGGAAACCAAAGTAAGCATTTTCTGTGTGTCTCCTGCAAAACTAGCAGTCAGATGTGGCTCTGAAATATCCCTTAATCTCCTCATGTGAATCAGACAATGGCATAATTGACCAGTAGAGAGGACAGTGTCATATTACAGATAGAAGCTTGTGCTTGCTGTGAGACTGCCTGGGTTCAAAAACCTCCCTAAAACACTTAACAAAATTTCTTTTGGAAATTAAAGAAGGGAGTAAGGTTGTGTCTCTCTTACTAAATAAAACTCTTTGAGTCTCCATTTTCTCATTAAAAAAAGTGGAATTAGTAATAATAACTGTTGGGAGTTTTAAAAAAAGATAATTTGTGTAATATTTAGCATAGTTTCTGGTACACTAATGACATTTCAGTAAATAGTTATATTTATGGGGCTCAGGGAATCCATGAATACTGGCAGGTTTTGGCCCCTGCTTCTTATTCCAAACTGTGACTATTTAGACTTCCGGAATCCTAACATAAACTGAAATCTCCTGCCATGGAAATATGGTGCCCAGTCATTGGGAGACTAGATTTTCAAATCATACCTGGATACATATTAGTTAGATTTCTCTAGAGAAGCAGAACCAATGAGAGAGAGAGAGAGAGAGAGAGAGAGAGAGAGAGAGAGATTCAATATAAGAAATTGGCTAATGCTATTATGGCCTAGAAATCCCAAGACCTATAGTCAGCAAGCTGGGGACTCAGAAGCACCCATGGTATAGTTCCAGTCTGAGTCCAAAGATCTGAGAACCAAGAAAGCTGATGGTGTAAGTTTCAGTTAAAAATGTAGCAGTCTTGAGACCCAAGAAAAACCAATGTTCCATTACGTCCAAAGACAGGAAAAAATAGATGTCCTAGCCCAACAGTCAGGCAGTTAGAGTTCTGTCTTACTCAACCTCTTTGTCCCCTTCAGGCTTCCAATTGATTAAATGAAACCCACCCACATTGGGGAGGGCAATGTACTTTGCTCAGTCTAAAGATTTGAATGTTACTTAATCTCATCCAGAAACACCCCTAGAGACACACTCAGAATAATGTTTGACCAAACGCTGGAGCACTCTGTGGCCCAGTCATAAAATTAACTATCACAGTGGACATAAACAAAACTCACTAGCCAAAGTGTGATCTGTGGATCGACAGCACTGCCATCCCCAGGAATCCTGTTGGAAACACAGAGCCTCATTCCCCTCCCCAACTGTTGAATCAGAATCTGCATTTTAACAAGATCCTCTGATGATTTGTGTATACATTAAAAACTTGAAAAATTCTGAGCTAAGACATTAAAAGTTGTAGTTCTCAAAGTGCAGGCCTTCAAGAACCATTAACTCTGGCACATTTGCTCTGTGAATATTTTATGACTGAAGATTTATAGGCCCTTCTTCAACTTAACTGAATAAGAATCTGTGGAATTGAGGTCTGGAAAACTGACTTTTAACAATTAAGTTAAAATTCTGAGAACCACTGAGTTATAGGTAGTTCCCCTTCACTATAATGGCCAGATGACCTAAGATCTGAACAATAGTACGTTCTTTCAGATCAATGACTTGGTTCTCTTAAACTGACATAATTGGCTTCACCATTTTTCTCCACTTTTAACTCTTTCATAGTTTTGTCTTTTTGTTAGTCACTACTTTGTGGGGGTTACTGCTATGAGATGTTGCTTGATATCCCAGATGGTTTAAATTCCTATAATCTTTAAGTTGTACCAGTCCCACCTCCCAGAAATAACCAATCTTCACAAAGGATTCCTGACCTGCTTGAGGAAGGATATTGGAGTCAGTGCTGGAGGGATAAAAGTGTCTGGTATTAACATTGAATAGGAGCGTAGAAGATTCTAAGAACCTTAAACCCCACAACTCGAGATCAATGATGCCCTCTAAATACACACACACATGCAGCTTATCTAAATAAAACAGAGTGGGTTTATTGTGACCTCGGCCCCTTTCACACATACCCTGGTATAATTCTATTAATAGAGTTCATTATGTCCCTTACCTCTTTGGAGAAGAAGAGACCAACTTGAGTGAGCTAGAAATGCCTCTTTGTGGGATTATCATTCGATTGACCCATAAAAAACATAAGACTTGCAGAGACTGAGAAATTTTCAAGGACTTCACTGTTTTAAGAATATAAAATATCACTGCTATTTGTGATAATTACTTAAAAATTGCCCTGATATATTTCTGACAACTGATGTATGAAAATGTGTGTACATATTTAAATGTGTATATATCTATTTATGTGTGTTTTTTAATAATTATTATTTGCACTGTGAATTTGTTTTTCCTTTTATGTACCCTCTTTAGGTTCTGGAAACTGTGAAAATTGAATAACCACTTTGGGAAATGATTAGGCCATTAAAACAGAACCTTTATGAATGGGATAAGTACCACTACAAAAAGGGACCTGAGAGAACTTCTTGCCTCTTCAACCACGTGAAGACGTACCAAGAGGGGGGTTGCATGCAACCTGGAAAACCTTCATCAGAACCTAACCATGCTAGTATCTTGATCTTGGACTTCCTAGCTTCTAGAACTGAGAAATTAATTTCTGTTGTCTGTTTATAAGCTATACAGTTTGTTGTATTTTGCTATAGCAATCCAAACAGATTAAGACAACACTATAATTACCTCCATTTTGCAGATAAGGAAACAGGTTTAAAAAGGTTGACGAACTTTCCCAAGACTGAAAAGGTAAGATTTAGAGACAGAGTTTGAATATAGGCAATCTAACTCCAGAGCCTGTGTTAATAACTATGTTATATAAGTGGAATTACTAGGTCAGAGGATATATACATTAAAAATTATACAGTTGTGCCCTGATCAGTGTGACTCAGTTGGCTGGGTGTCTTCCCACAAAAGGAAAGGTTACTAGTTCAGTTCCTGGTTGGGGCACATGCCTAGGTTATGAGTATAGTCCCTGGCCAGGAAACAAGTAAGAGCAGATCAACAAATTTGTCTCTCACACTGATTTTTTTTTCTCTTTCTCCCTGCCTTCCCTTCTCTCAAAAATTAAATAAATAAATAATTAAAATATCATTCTGGCCTAGGTCTATGCTACTACACACTTAAAAAAATTATACAGTTGATCCCTGGCTGGTGTGGCTCAGTAGATTGAGTGCTGACCTGAGAACCAAAGGGTCAACTGGTTCAATTCCCAGTCAGGGCACATGCCTGGGTTGAGGGTCAGGTCCCCAGTAGGGTATGCCTGAGACATAAGTGCACATTGATGTTTCTCTCCCTCTCTTTCTCCCTCCCTTCCCCTGTGTCTAGAAATAAGTAAATAAAATATTTTCAAAATTATACTGTTGACCCTTAAACAACACAAGTTTCAACTGTGCAAGTTCACTTACATGTGAACATTTTTCAATAAATATACAGTTGGTCCTTCATATCCCCAGGTCTCACAACCATGGTTTCAACTGTGAATGGAAAAAAAAAGTGTATTTTCTAAAGCTTTCATTTATTTATTTTTAGAGTGAGGGGAAATGAATGAGAGAAACATTGATCAGTTCCCTCAACCAGGGACCAAACTCCACAACACAAGCATATGTCCTGATCAGGAATTGAACCCTTTGCTTTGCAGGACAACACCCAACCCACTGAGCCACACTGATCAGGGGCAAAACACAGTATTTTTGATCTGAGGTTAAGAATCTGCAGATGCTGAGAGCCAACTTAAGTTATATGTAGACTTTCAACTGTGCATGAGGGTTGGCACCTATAATCCCCAGGTTGTTCAAGGGTCAAATGTAACTAAATTGGTTGTTCCCCTATACCCTCGTCAACACAATATTATCAATCATTTTTTCCTAAACCAAGGATATATTTGTTGATTTTTTTAAAGGGAGGGGAAAGGAGATAGATAAAGAGAGACAGAGAAAGACATCAATGTGTGAAAGAAACATCAACTGATTACTTCCTGTATGAGCCCCAACAGGGAATTGAACATGCAAACTTTTGGTGTACAGTACAATACTCCAACCAACTAAGCCACTCAGCCAGGGCTATCAATCTTAAAATATTTTCTAGTCTGAGCACTTCTGGTTGAGATAGCAGCATAGGTAAACACAGCTCACCTCTTTGCACAAGAATTAAAACTAAATTATATAACAATCATCATTCAGAACTGTCAGAAATCAAGTTGAATACAGGGCTGACAAAGACAGAATTAAAGAAGCCAAATCAATCCAAACTGGTAGGTGGGGTGGAGATGTGGAAATGGCTGCACCCACACCCACATGTGATGGATAAAAATTCAGGAGTGATATCTTGGGAGTGAGGAGTCCCAGCCCCACACCAAGCCTGCCAGCTAGGGTTCCAGAGACAGGAAGATGAGTCCCCATAACTTCTGGTTGTAAAAACCAGTGGGGACTCAGCTGGTGGAAGAAACTACTGGAGTCCCAAGCAGTTCCTCTAAAAGAACCCACACATGGACTAACCTACTCAGACTCACTCCTTCTGAGCTCCAGCACCAGGAAAGCAGCTTGAAAGGTACCAATGGCATATAGGGAGGAAGTGAAATTTCTGGCATCAAAGGAAGAGCTGGGGGACAGCCTTCTCCCAGAAAGAAAGACCTTTTCTGAATTGTCCCCCCAAAAACCACAGAGCCAGAAGACAGGTGCCATATCTGAGATTCTATCAACCTAACTAACACTGTTTGCCCTGCTCTGTAGATCCCCTGAGACTCCATCACATCCAACTTATGGGCACACCAAAGCTGTTAACAGAGATGTTTCTATATGAAAGACTGATGTTGGCTAATGCTTCACAACTTCTTAAATCCTCTTAAACAAGCAACAGCCTGTCTCAGTGAGCCCCAGTCCCCCCATACCTCTTTCTAAGTGACCCCAGGCATGGCACTAGCAGCAGCCAGCCTAGATTCACATTTGACTTTGCCTGGGAATCTCCAAACCCAGAAAAAGTAGAAACCATCTCAGATTGCTTTATAGCCCAGACAGGGTGGCCCTGGGCAAAACACAGATGGGGGCTGACCTTGGCTTGAACCACCTGGGAAATGCGAGGGTCCACACACCCAGAGGACAGCTATAGGCCATGTCAGAGCACCACAATCCTGCCCCTGCACAGATCATCCTCCACAGAAGGTGGAGGTTGGTGGTCAATGGTCCCAGCCAGTCCTCACAGCTGACTGGCCTGAATAAATCCCTCCCATTAACTTGACAACAACAATTGAGGCTCAACTACAAGAGGAGGGTGTACTCAGCCCACACAAAGGGTGCTCCTCGAGGATCCAGCTTTGGTGATAAGCGAGGCTGTGCCACTGGACCCTACAGGACACCTACTACATTAGGCCATGCTACCAAGGCAAAGATTCAAAGCTCTGCCTAATACATAGAAACAAGCACAAGGAGGTGGCCAAAATGAGAAGACAAAGAAACATGCCCCCCCCCAAAACCCAACAGATTAAAACTCCAGAAAAGGAACTGAATGAAATGAAGATAACCTATCAGATTCACAGTTCAAAACGCTGCTTATAAGGATGCTCAAGGAACTTAGTGAGGATCTCAATAACATAAAAAAGATCCAGTCAGAAATAAAGGATTCATTAATTGAGATAAAGAACAATTTACAGGGAAAAAACAGTAGAGTGAATGAAACTGAGACTCAAATCAATGATTTGGAACATAAGGAAGAAAAAAAAATTCAATCAGAGCAACAAGAAGAAAAGAAGAATCCAAAAAAATGAGGATAGTGCAAGTAGCCTATGGGACAATTTTAAGTGTTCCAACATTTCATCATAGGAGTTCCAGAAGGAGAAGAGAAAGAGAAGAAAATTGGAAATCTATTTTTTAAAAAATAATGAAAGAAAACTTCCCTAATTTAAAGAGGGAAATAGACATGTGAGTTCAGGAAGTACAGAGAGGCCCAAACAAGATGGATGCAAAGAGGCCCACTCCAAGATACATCATGAAGTTAAAGAGAGAACCTTAAAAGCAGAAAGAGAAAGTCAATTACCTACAAGGGAGTTCCCATAAGACTGTCAGATGATTTCTAAAAAAAACCAAAAAAAAAACAAAAAACAAAAAACTTTGCAGTCTAGAATGGATTGGCAAGAAATATTCAGAATAATGAAAAGTAGGACCTACAGCCAAGATTGTTGTACATAGCAGAGATATCATTTGGAATCGGAGGGCAGATGAAGAGCTTCCCATACAAGGCCCTGGCTGGTTGGTATGGCTCAGTGGATTGGGTCCTAACCGGTGAACCAAAGGGTTGCTGGTTTGATTCCCAGTCAAGGCACAAGTCTGGGTTGCCAGCCAGGTCCCAAGTAGGGTGCATGTGAGAGGCAACCACACACTGATGTTTCTCTCCCTCTCTTTTGCCCTCCCTTCCCTTCTGTCTAAAAATAAATGAATAAAATCTTTTTTTTTTTTTAAAGAGCTTCCCATACAAGAAAAAACTAAAGGAGTTCATCATTACCAAGCCATTATTATATGAAATGTTAAGAAAAAAAATCAAAACTATGAACAATAAAATGGTAATAAATACATATCTATCAACAATTGAATCTAAGAAACAAACTAGCAAACAAGAACAGATACAGAATCACGGATATGGAGAGGGTTTTGATGGTTGCCAGATGGGAAGAAGATGTGGGGGCAAGGGTGAATAGGTGAGGTAATTAAGTACAAATAGGTAGTTAGAGATTAGCCATTGGGATGTAAAGTATAGTATAAGAAATGGAGTAGACAAAGAACTTATAGGTATGACCCATGGACATGATCAATAGTATGGGGATTGCCTGAGGGTGTAGGGGGTGTTTGTTGGAGAGGGGCAAAAGGGGAAAAATTAAATAATTTCCATAGCATATTAATAAAACATAATTTTAAAAAATATTTGCTAGTATGGTCAGTGTTAAAAGGACATATTGCTGTTTTGATTTACATTCTTTGGTTTAGGAGCAGGGTGAAGATCTTTATATGTGTATTTTCCATCTGTATTCACCTTCAGTGAACTGACCATATCATTTGCTCATTTTTCTTTGCATTGTTGCCATTTTTTCTTGTTGATTTGTTTGAGCTCTTTGGAAGTTAAGGGAATTAGTCCTTTGTCTGTCATACTGATGCAAATACTTTGGTGCAGTTTATCATTTGTCTTTTGACTTTGTTTATATAGTTTTGCTGTGCAGAAGTTTCAAAATTTTATATAGTCACATTTATCAATTTTTAAAAATAATTTCTGGAGTTGTCATCTTTCCCCTTTTCAAGGTTATAAGTATTTAAATTGTCCCATAATTTTTAGTACTTTTAAGGTTTCATTTTTCACATTAAAATCTTTGATTCACCTAGAATTAATTTTGATGTAAAGAGTAAGTTAGAGAATTCAGCTCTCACATTATGCAAATATAATTTTTGAATTATCCATCTTTTTCTCCTATTGATTTGATATGCCATCTTTAAAATATACTAATTTCCCATATGTATTGAAAATTGTAGACATTGATTTTTTTCTTAAGAACACAACTGTTTTAAGTTAGCATAACATATTTTAATGTCTGATACACTTTTCTCCTCCTAAAACATGCTTTTTATAGAATTTTTCTGACTTTTTAATTTATCCTTTTCCCCTTGAGTTTCAGTTTTCCCTTTTTCTATCTCCTCCTTACCAAGAATAGCAGCCATTCTCCTAGTTTATCCATACTATCTAGATATTGTTCATTCATTCAACAAATAGTTACACAATATTGTTGATTTACAGATATTGTATTAGAGGCTAGAATGTAACCATGCGTAATGATACAGTCTTTGCCCTCCTGAAAATCACAGTCTACTGAGAGATATAGATAAGACAACAAGTAATTACAAGACAATGTCATTGGTACATTTCCTAAGAGATGCATAAATACTGTGGTTGCCTAGCAGAAAAGTATTCGATAACTAACCTAGACTCAGGAGGAGGGAAGTGGTCAAGAAAGACTTGGAGTAGGTGACACATGAGCTGACCTTTCAAAGACTAAGAGTTTAAACTAGGTGCAAGGAAAAGAAATGGGAGGGGGTCCCAAGGAGAAAAAGCCTCTTGTGTAAAGGGTCAGAAACATAAGTTCAACAAATCAGAAGGAACTGTTAGTTTTGGTTAGAGCGTAAGATGTGTGGGAAACATTGGGGTGGGGAGGGAGACGTGACATACTTGGAAATGCAGAAGCTAGGCCCTCTCTTGAGGGTTTGGAAACCTGTGTTAAGTAGGGTTGGACTCTACCCAGCAAGCAATAGAATTCCATTGAAATGTTTTATTTAGAGAAGTGACATGATCACATTTTCATTTTTATTTTTTATTTTATTACTTGTTTGTTTATTTATTTAATTTTTCAATTACAGTTGACATGCAATATTACATTAATTTTGGTGTACAACATATTGATTAGACATTCATATAATTTATAAAATGATCTCCCTGATCTAGTACCCACCTGGCACCATACATAGTTCTTACAATGTTATTGACCATATTCCCTGTGCTGTACTTTTCATACCTGGGAATATTTGTGACTACCAATTTGTACTTCTTAATTCCTTCACCTTTTTCACCCAACCCCCTCAATTTTCCTCCCACCTGAATGCCCAAATTTTTTTCAAATCCTGTATTACTTAATTAACTACATTGCCTCAATATGTCATTTTGGTATCTATTGTTACACTAATTCTTTTTTTTTCATTTTATTGAATTTATTGGGGTGAAACTGGATAACAAAATTATACAGATTTCAAGTACACAATTCCTCAATACATTATTTGTACACTGTATTGTGGGTTCACCACCCCAAATCAAGTCTCCTTCCATCAACCTTTATCCCCTCCTCTACCCTCACCCACCACTTCCTCACCCCTCCCATCAAGTCAATCACCACACTGTTGTCTGTGTCTATGAGTTTCTCTCTATACCTTTTTTCTCAAGCACTCTACTCCTCACCAACCCCCCCAGCCCTTACCTTAACAACTGTCAACCTGTTCTCTATGAATCTTTCTCTATTTTCTTGTTAGTTCAGTTTGTTCATTAGATTCCATATATGACTGAAATCATATGGTACTTGTCTTTCTCTGACTGGCTTATTTCACTTAGCATAACGCTCTCCAGAGTGATCACTCCTGCCTTCAGAGGGGAGAATGGGTGGGGGAAATGCAAAAATGAGACCAGGGATATCTCACGTAGCAATATTTTTGCTGATATATCTCCTAGGACAAGGGAAATAAAGGGAAAAATAAACAAATAGACCTACATCAAATAAAAAAAAACAAACTTCTACACAGCTAAAGAAACCATAATCAAAATGAAAAGGGAACCAACAATATGGGAAAACACATTTGCCAATGATACATCAAACAACAGTTTAATCTCCAAAGCATATAAAGAACTCATATGACTCAACACCAGGAAGACAAACAATCCAATTAAAAATGGGTAAATGACCTGAATAGACACTTCTCAATGGATGAACAGAGGGCCCAGAGACATGTGAAAAAATGCTAAACATCACTAACCATCAGAGAGATGCAAATTAAAACCACAATAAGCTATCACTTCACACCTGCCAAAATAGCTATAATTAATAAATTGACAAACAACAGTGCTTGTGAGGATGTGAAGAAACGGGTACCCTAGTGCACTGCTGGTGGGAATACAGACTGGTGCACTGTGAAAAACAGCATGGAATTTTCCAAAAAAAAAACTAAAAATGGAACAGGCTTTTGACCCAGTGATTCTGCTTCTGGGAATATACCTTAAGTATCCTGAATCACTGATTTGAATGAATTTATGCACACCTGTGTTCATAGCAGCATGATTGACCATAGCCAAGTGCTAGAAACAACCTAAGTACCCATCAATAAATGATTGGATGAAAAAGCTGTGGTACATTTACACAATGGAATACTATGCAACAAAAAGAAAGAAAGAACTCCTACATTTTGCAACAGCATGGATGGAACTGGAGAATATTATGCTAAGTGAAATAAGCCCATTGGTAAAAGACAAATATATAATCTCACCTATAAGAGGAATCTAATGAACAAAATAAACTAACAAACAAAATAGAACCACAGACCTGGAAACATGGAACAGACTGAAAATGTCCAGAGCAGAGGAGGGAGGGGGATAATGGTGGAGAAATAGGGAAAGGACTAAACAAAGAACAAGTATGAATGATCCATGGACATGGACAACAGTGTGGGAATTGACTATGGAAGACGGTGGTGGAATAGGCAGAGGAGAGCAAAGGGTAAAAGACTGGGACGAATGTAATAAAATAACAATTTTAAAATTATTAAAAAATAATAATAAAAATGGGGTAGTAGAGCACTATCTGGTAATGGGGAAAACATAATAAAGGTCAAATAAAAAAGAATAGTGAAAACTAAAAAAAATAAAAATAAGACAAAAAATGAAGGTTTTAGTCAAACATGTTTGCATTATTCAAGTGATATATCAAAAGTTAATCTGATTTGGGTCCTTATCAATTTTGTAATCAGGTGTTTGAGTCATCATGCCAAGTAAACTATATTAGTAAAAGGAAACAGAAATATGAAATAAAATGCAAACCATAAAATAAAAAAAAATAAGATTTGGAAACAGCCTGAGTCCATTAGTAGATGAATGAATAAAAAAACTGTGGTACAAACTTCCAGTCAAGATGGAGACATAGGTAAATATGGCTTGCCTCCTCACACAACTACAACAAAAATAATTACAACTAGACTACAAAACAAATATCATCCACAATTGTCAGAAAATTGAGCTGTATAGAAGACTAACAACCAAGGAATAAAGAAGCCATATTCATCCAGATGGGTAGGAGAGACAGATACATGCAGAGAGGCGCAAAGAGAGGCGCACAGAGGGGCATAGAGAGGAGCAGAGATTTGGAACAAGCGGTCTCCCGTCCATATGTGGTAGATAAAAATTGGGACTGATAACTTGGGAGTGACTGATCTCAACCTCAGACCAGACCATCCAATCCAGGGTTGCAGTGCCTGGAAAACAAGTCCCCATATCTTCTGGCTGGAAAAACCAGTGGGGGTTGGTACAGTGGAAGAAACTTCAGGATTCTCAGGAGCCTCCTCTTAAAGTACCTGCAAGTAACTTAGGACTTATGCAGACTAACTCCCTCTGAGATTCAACACCAGAGCAACAGCTGGAAGGGCACTGGTGGCATATGGGGAGAAAATGAAGTGACTGTCATTACAGCAACTGCCAGGAGATAGCTTCCTCCTGGGCAAAATACCAGAGGCTAGACAGTGACATTATCCCCTTTTGAGCCCTCCTTTCCACCGAACCACAGAGCAGTGACATGGGTTATCCCTCCCTGGTGATTACATAAGGCTCTGCCCCATACAAGTTACAGGTGCCTTTTCTACAATAGGCCACACTACTAAGACAAGGATTCAAGCATCTCTACCTAATAGGCAGAAACTAACACAGAGAGGCTGCCAAAGTGAGGACACAAAGAAATATGCCCCAAATGAAACAGAACAAAACTCTAGAAAAAGAACTAAACAAAATAGAGATAAGCAACCTATCAGAAGAAGAGTTCAAAACACTGGTTAACATAATACTCAAAGAAATCATTGGGTGCTGCAACAGCATAAAAAAGACCTAGGCAGAAATGAAGGCTACATTAAGTGAAATAAAGATGAATCTACATGGAGTTCTGGCTGGTGTGGCTCTGTGGATTGAGTGCTGGCCTGCAAACCAAATGGCCACTGGTTCGATTCCTAGTTGGGGCACCTGACTAGGTTGTGGGCCAGGTTCCTGGTGGAGGGCACATGGGAGGCAACCACACATTGATGTTTCTCTCCTTCTTTCTCCCTCCCTTCCCCTCTCTCTAAAAATAAATAAATAAAATCTTATTTTAAAGAAAAATATACAGGGACCTAACAGTTGAAGGGATGAAGCTGAGAATCAAATCAATAATTTAGATCATAAGGAAGAAAAAAACATTCAACCAGAACAGCAAGAAGAAAAAATAATTTAAAAAATAAGGATGGACTAAGGAGACTCTGGAACACCTTCAAATGTATTAACATCTGAATCGCAGAGGTACCAGCAGAAGAGGAAGGGCAAGAAATTAAAAACTTATTTGAAAAAAATGAAAAAATTCCCTAATTTGGCAAAGGAAATAGACATACGAATCCAGAAAGGAGAGAGAGTCCCAAAAAGATGAACTGAAAGAGGACCAAACTAAAATGCATTATGATTAAAATGCCAAAGATTAAATAAGAAGAGATAATCTTAAAATCAGCAAGAGAAAAGCGGGTAGTTACCTACAAAGGAGTTCCCATAAGACTGTCAGCTGATTTCTCAACTTTGCAGGCTAAAGGGGACTGGTAAGAAGTATTCAAAGTGATGAAACTAAAGGACTTACAACCTAGATTACTCTTCCAGCAAAGCTTTAATTTAGAACTGTAAGGCAGATAAAGTGCTTCCCAAACAAGGTAAAACTAAAGGAGTTCATCACCGCCAAGCCATAATTATATAAAATGTTAAAAGGAATTATATAAGAAAAAGATCAAGATTATGAACATTAAAATGGCAACAAATTCATAACTATCAACAAGTGAGTCTAAAAAATAAACTAAGCAAGCAAGCAGAACAGAAACAGAATCATAGGTAATGGAGATCATTTGGAGGGTTATCAGTTGGGAGGGAGAATAAGGAACATGTGGGGAAATATGTAGGGATTAACAGGTACAAATTTGTAGGTACAAACTAGATGGGGGATGTTAGGAACAGCATAGAGAATGGAGTAGCCAAGGAACTTATACTCATGAGTGATGGACATGAACTAAGTGGGGGGTGCTGGAGGGAATGGGGGTACCAGGTGAAGGCGGACAAAGAGGAAAATTGGGACAGCTATAATAGCATAATCAATAAAATATATTTTTTAAAACTCTGGTATATTTACATGATGGAATACTATGTAGCAGTAAAAAAGGAATTCCTACCCTTTCAGAGAGCATGGATGGAGCTGAAGGACATTATGCTAAGTGAAATAAGATGCTAAGTGAAATAAGATAGTCAGTGAAAAAAATAGCATATGATCTCACTTATATGTGGAATCTAATAAACAAAATAAACTAATGAGCAAAATAAAAACAGATGTATAGTGTCATGGAATAGACTGAGAACTATAAGAGGGGAGGGGTAGAGGTGCAGACTGAATGAAAGAAGGTGAAGGGATTAACCAATGAACAAATATGAAGAACCCATGGACATGGGCAATGGTGTGGGGATTGATTATTGGAATGGGGGGTTGGCTGAGGGGAGAGGAGTGAAGGGAGAAAATTGCAATAACTGTAATAGCATAAATAATAACATATTTTTAATAAGTTAAAATTCATATGAATTAATTATTAGATTGGTGAGAGGTAGATATCAATAATTCCTTCCAGGTTTACTGAACTAGGACATAGAAAAAGGAATAGTCCTGAGAGGAATGTGTGAAGATAGTGGGTACTGAGTTGTACCCAGTGTTAATAAACCAATTTCTTCCCTTTTCTGCATCAAAATTGATTCTATGTCCTAGTTCCTCAAGAGCTCTGTCTTCCTTTTCTAATTTACACTAGGGTGTTACAAGTTCGTTATTCTTATCATGCACAGGGAACATTTTCATTTTGCACCTCATTTTAAAGCTTTCATCTATAAAAATGATTCTAAAAATGGGAGGGTCAGGCAGGCTAACTAAGAAAGAGACTATTGGCTGGTGAGCTTCAAATTACAGTTGACCTTTGAACAACACTGGGATTAGTGACACTGACCTCTACAGTGTCAAAAATCCATATATAACTTTTGAGTCCCCAACGACTTAACTAACAATAACCTTATTGATAATGTAAACAATCAGTTAACATATATTTCATATGTTTATATGTTATGTATTGTATTCTTATAATAAAATAAGCTAGAGAGGAAATGTTAAGAGAATCACATGAAAGGAAACTACATATATAGTATTTATTGTATTTATTATATTTATCCCCACAGTCATGAAGATTTGGGGCTTAGGAGCAGGAAAACAGGGATTATTCTGTAAACAGGTCAAAATTCATCTTATTCCTGAGGCACAACCACCCTCACATCTTCTTTCCTCTAACCCCATGTTGTTGGAGGATTGGGGGTCTGTCCAAGAGGTCATTGCCTTAGGAGACTGTAGTTATCCCCATTGGATACAGTGTGAGGTCCCGTGCTTTTGCTCATACCATACATCTCACCAATAGGTATATCCAGGCTTATAAAGACCTCAGAGGTCTGCGGGCTAAGAGGCACAGCCCCTCTGATAAAGAGTGGCAGTGATAAAGGCCAAAAAAAAAAAAATCTGTCGGGATGGATCCAAGAAGGCAGAGCAGTAACTGAAAGTAAAAATAACCTCCTCCCAGGACCAATATGGAATTACAACTAAACTATAGAGAAATCATCCTGAATAACCAACTGAACACTAGCTGGAGAGAAAATTTATAACCAAGGACAGACAGAAGAAATAACTTCACCACAACAAGACTGGCAGGGAGTGCAGAGGAGGAACAAGAGGGAAGGCTGGGCTCCCATGGGTGGCAGCTGAAGTTCTGAAGGGGTAGTTCAGCAGCCAGGAGGTTCCCACTAATAAGTGTGAGGTCTAAATCCCAAGCTAGTCAACCCAGCCTACAGCACCAGAGCTGGAAAGGAATCCAGGTAACACCCAGCTGTTAAAAGCAACAGGGTTTCTGTCTGCTATGGATAAATGGCTGGAGATGCAGAGAGCCTCTTAAATGGCCAACACACAAAATTTCATTTGCAACCACTTACCCTGGGCTCCAGCAATGGAAGAGCAGAGTGGACTAGAGATGCTTCAGGAGAGTCTGGGGTTGGAGGCTCTGGGGAAAGAACTGACAAAACAGGTGCCAGGATTCCTGTGCTGAGGCCTTCCCATTCCTGCAGAATCCATCTTTCTCAGGCAGAGCACTCCCCTCCAAGTGGCATCAGCCTGAGGGGAAGCAATAGGCCTGCCTACAGGAATTACTCTGCCCCACCCTGTGGTGTTTAAGCCAGGCTGCTGATTACAGTTTAAGGCGATATCACTATGGTGAAGAAATACAAAAAAGCAGCCAAAGTGGGAAGACAAAGAAACAGACCCCAAATGAAAAAAACAAGAAAATTCTCCACAAGAAGAGCTAGATGAAACAGAGGCAAGCAATTTATCAGAGAAACTTTAGAGTAAGGATTATAAGGGGACTCAACAGCATGAAAACAGACATAGAAAACATGAAAAAAGACCAATCAGATAAAGAATGCAATATCTGCAATAAATAATACACTGGAAGGAATAAACAGTAGATTAGATGAAGCAAGGGATCAAATCAGTGATTTGGAAGACACAATAGAAAAAATGTCCAAGAAGAGCAGGAAAAAAAAAAAAGGAGGGGATTTAAAATAATGAGGAGAGCTTAAGAAACATTTTGGTCAACATGAAGCATAACAACATCTGCAACATGGAAATACCTGAAGGAGAAGACTGTGAGCAAGAGATCAAGAACCTACTTGAAGAAATAATAACTAAAAACTCCCCTAATCTGGTGAAGGAAAAAGTCATACAAGTCCAGAAACTCAGACAGTCCCAAACAAATTGTGCACAGAGACCTACACCAAGACACATCATAATTAAAATAACAAGGTTTAAAGACAAGGAGGAAGTCCTAAAAGTCTCAAGAGAAAAACAGGTAAATTACATACAAGGGAACATCAATTAGACTGTCATGTTAATTCTCAACAGAAACATGTAAGGCAAGAAGGGAGTGGCATGAAATATTTGAGGCAATGAAAAGCAAGGACCTACAACCAAGGCTAAACTAGCAAACATATCATTTAAAATCAAGAGATCCAAAATGGCGGAGGAGTCAGTGAATATTACACTGCCTCCTCACAGGACCAATATGGAATTACAACTAAATTATGCAGAAATCACCCGGACTAAACAACTGAACAATAGTGAGAGAGAAGCCTTATAACCATGGGTAGACAGAAGAATCAGCTTCAGCACAACATGACTTGTAGGGAGTGCACTAGAGATGTGAGAAGGCTGGCTAGGTATCCACAGGTGGCAGCTGAAGTGCCAGAGGGATATTTAAACAACCAGTTGGATTCCTATGAGAAATGTGGGGTCTAAACCCTAAGAATGGATCCCCTGCCTATAGCACCAGAGCTCGAAAATTACAAAGATAACATCCAGCTGCTAAAAGAGGTAGGGCTTCTCTCTGCCAGAGATGGATGGCTAGAGATGAAAAGAGCCACTTGTAAGGCCAATGCATGAATTTTCATTTGCAGCCACTTACCCTGGGCTCTAGCAAATGGGGGTGGGGGAGGCAGAGTGGACTAGGGACATTTGAGGAGAGACTGGGGATGGAGGATTTGGGGAGAGAACTAAGAGCAGCTGCCAGGATCCCATTGCTGAGTCATCCCGTGTACTACAGCAGCCTTCTTGCTCAGGCAGGCCACTCCCCTCCTAGTGGCAGCAGCCTTCCTGAGGGGAAACAATAGCCGTGACCCAAGAAGGGATTCTACCTAACTCAATGGTGCTTAAGCCTGACTGCTGAGTACACAATGACTAGATTAACAACTGAAGGAGTCAGTCACAGACAGTAGGTCCCTGGTACTCTCAAGCAGGCTGCCTAAGGCCAGACAGGGTTATGATCTGATATCACAAGAGGTGGATCCAGAAAGAAAAAAACAATGGTAAATACCAGATGCTACCGAGATGAAACCCACCATGGTCTTCTCCACTATTTGTGGTATTTTCTTTCCTGCATAGCTTTTAAACATTCATTTCTTGTCCTTCAAGTTGGTGCATATTAAGCAACTAGATTTCATATTATAGTTTATTTCAATTATCATATTTTGCTCCTCCCATCTCTTACCCCATTTTATCTTCTTCTTTCCTCTTACTATTTTTGTTCTAAATTTTATATTCTCTCTTGAAACAACTTGTTTCCATTCCACACTCTTACTATTTCTCCACTATCCTGCCCCTGAAAACCAATTTCCTTGTCAATGGTCACATCACATTCTTTTTCCCACTCTTAAAATACCCACATTCTCTCTCCTCCTTTAACAATATTTGCTTGTTGGTTGTAGATAGGGTAATCATAGTTACATTTTTTTCAATTTTATGTATGGATCTTCACTATTAGGGAAAAATTGCAGGACATCAAAAAAAGGATAAAAGATTCAAAAAGAATGAAAAGGGGTTAAGGGAATTGTGGGACAACATTAAAAATCATAATATCCATATAACAGGAATTCAGGAAGGAGAAGAAGAGGAACAAGTGATAGAAAATCTGTTTGAAAAGTAATGATGGAAACCTTTCCTAATTTGATGAGAGAAAAAAGTCACAGAGGTCCTGGGAGACAGAGGGTCCTAATGAAGATAAATCCAAGGAGGCTTACTCCAGGACACATCATAATTAAAATGGCAAAAATCAAAGACAAAGAGAGAATCTTAAAGGCAGCAAGGGAGAAACAGCTAGTAACACACAAGGGAACTCTGATAAGGCTAACATCTAATTTCTCCATAGAAACACTACAAGCCAGAGAAAAATGTAAAAAAATATTCCAAGAAACGAAAAACAAAGGCCTGCAACCAATACTACTCTACCCAACAAGGTTCTTATTTCAAATGGAAGGTGAAATAAGGAGATTAGCATACTAGAGAAGGCTAAAAGAATATACCTCCACCAAACCAGCATTGCAAGACATGCTAAACGGACTGCTTTAAGAAAAAAAAGAGTGAAAGAGAGAGGAACACAGGTACAAAGGGGGAAATGGCATGAATAAGTACCTATCAATAATAAACTTAAATGTACATGGATTAGATGTTCCAATAAAAAGACATAGGGTAGCTGCATGGATAAGAAAACATGACCCACACACATGTTACCTACAAGAGACCCACCACCACAAAATAAAAGAGCTAGCCAGGCAGAAAATGAAGGGTTAGAAAAAAATATCCCAAGAAAATGTGCAGGTAAAAAAAAACTGGGGTTTCAATGTTTATATTAGACAAAATAGACTTCAAAAAAAAAAGACATACAAAGAGACACAGAGGGTCAGAGGATGGTGGTGAAGTAGGTGGGAGCTGAACACTCTTACTCATGCACCCAAGTAGGAAGCTTAGCAGAACTGAAAAATGAATGATCATCCAACAAAATCCCAGCTTATTTGAAGTTTGGAAGCCAAAGTTTCAAGAGAACATTAGAAAAAGGACAGTAAGAAGGTTTAGTAGGCCATTGGGAAAGTTCCCAGGTCCTGTGCCACAGATGCAGCTGTGGTAGTCCTGGGCCCTGTGCCAGGGACCACAGCTACCACAGGAGCTTTGGAGGAGAGCTGGCTCAGCAATTGTAACTTGCCAGCTCCCTCCCCTCCCAGAGCAGGGAAGTCACAGACCTATGCCAGTAGAGACCTGGTTATTGGGCAGTGGGAGACACAGAGCAGGCAGCATGCCGCAGCTGACACAGTGGTCACTGGTTGGGACAATACTATAGAAATTTGGGAACCAGGTGGCACTGGGAGATGGGGGAAGAGAAGGGCCATGACCAACTGTGACCCTGATAGTCCTGGGACTGGTCAGAGTGTTGGGCTGAGTGAAAAGTCCATTGATTGTTAGGAAAAACCACCCACAACCAAGAGGAATTCACTCAAAACAGGCCCTCAGTCACTTTTCAAGGATCTCTGGTGCACCACTGCAACAGCCAGGACAGAGAAGGAGGAGGAGGGGCATGATTTGCTCCAAATAAGGGCACCCCATAGACTGATCAAAGCTGGGTAACAAGGGCCAACGAGGTTGCAGTCCCCAGAAAGATTTAACTTGATAGGGAACTAAACTGCCCAAAAGGGGCTTTGCATGTGCATAGCACCCAGGCCAGCAAAGAGTGAGGAAGAAGGGTGAAAATTGCTCCCACTCAGTGCACCTCACAGAATAATCAAAGGCCTGCACACCAGGGTGGATTAAAGGCACGGACCTGATGCATATGGACAGTGTGGACATTTCAGTGCTCTGAGGGCTAAGCTAGAGGCTAGAAACCAGTGAATAAGGCAGCCATGACCCATCCCCCATCCCTGTGGATCCACAGGAAAGAAAAAAATGGAGCCCAACCCCCTCTGACTTCAGCATCGAGGAAAACCAGCAGAACCCACTTGGTGGGTCTAAAGTCAGCAGGAGGCCTTTTTTTCTTTATTTTTTTCTTGCAAGTATAAGACAAAAAGACCTGGAACTGTGAAAAGATCAAAGTCAGATCCAGAGAGAGATCAGAAGGCTAATGCAAACAACTGAGAAAAATTTTCGCTTTGTTATCCTTCAGAACTAACATTTTATTATTTTATTTTATTGCTTTTTGTTACTTTTTTATATATTTTATTTTTTTATTTTTCTTCCTTAAGCTTAGTTTTCTTTGTTTTGTTTGTTTGATTTCATTGTTTCAGTGGTTTTCTTGTTCTCCTTTTCATGTTAAAATTTTAGTTTTTCTTCTATCACTGCACTCATATTTCAATAACAAGCTACTCTTGGTCTTTTAATTTTTATTCTTTGTATTCAGATTATATATTACTTGTCTTATTATTGTTGTTCCAAATCCCACACAGTAGCCTTCCTGGGTCTTGGGACATTTCACTATCTTCCTGAGCTTTATTACTCTTGTGGCTAACTTTATTCTCTCCCACTCTATCTCAAGTTTCTATTCCTACTCTCATTATATCTCACCATCACCTAGCACAGGCATTCTGCTTTCTGGAGTCATCCCCAATAAGAGTCTTATCTCTTTTTCACCTTTTATAAAAACTGGCTACTTGGATGAAGTATCATTGTTATTGCAGTACTTCTCCAAGGATGTCCTATCTGTTCTCTACTTGTTAGTACCTTAATTCCCACAGAATACTCTCCCAATGCCTTACTCCATTTTGCCTTCACCCTGCCCCTGATATGATACAAGTCAAAGTGGGAGTTTTGAATACCAGTAAACCTGCTGTAGGGGAGAACCCACCAACAAATGAGCCACCAACAGGAAAAGCTCAAGTACAAGAGACCCCACAAAACTGGAAGGGCAAACAAAGAACATCCAGGTAAGGAGATCAAAGGGACCACACCACTGATTCCCACAGAACCCCTACCACAGAAGTTCACCCTACAAAGGCAGCTGGCAAAACCAAACATCAGGAATCAAAGAAACAAACAAAAAGAGTCAGTGAAAATCAGCAATCAAACAGTACAGAAGACTCCCCACTAAAAGAGCTAAATGAGATGGAGGCAAGCAAACTATCAGGTATAGAATTCAAATGAATGGTGTTAAAGAGGCTCAGGGAGCTCACTGACAACTACAGGTAACTTCATGACAACTACAACAGTATGAAAAAGGAAATAGAAACCCTAAACAAGAACCAGAAAGAAATGAAGGACAGAATTTCTGAAATAAAAAATGCACTAGAAGGAATAACAAGCAGGCCAAATGAAGCAGAGGACCAAATTAGTGAGCTGGAAGACAAAGTAGAAAGGCATACCGAGGTAGAACAGCTGCACAAAAAAAGACAAAAAAAATGAAGATTCCTTAAGGAAAATGCAAGACAACATGAAATACAAAAACATTTGAGTAATAGGAACACCAGAAAAAGAAAAGTGGCAAGGAATAGAAACTCCGTTTCAAAAAATAATGACAGGAAACTTCCTGAGCCCGAGTAGGGAAAAAAATATCATACAAGTTCGGAAAGCACACAGAGTCCCAATCAAGATGAACCCAAAGAGGCCTACTCCAAGCCAAGTTTTAAAGACAAACAGAGAATCTTAACAGCAGCAAGGGAGAAACAAGAAGTAACATACAATGGAGGCCCAATAAGGGTAGAAGCTGATTTCTCCACAGAAACACTACAGACCAGAAGGGAATGGCAAGAAATATTCCAAGTGATAAAAAGCAAAGGCCTACAACCAAGACTACTCTACCCAGAAAGACTCTCAGTTAAAATGGAAAGAGAAATAAGGAGTTTCCTAGACAAAAGAAGGCTGAAACAATACATGTCTATGAAACCAGCTCTGCAAGAGATGCTAAAGGGATTGATATAAGAAGAGGAAGAAAAAGAGAGGGGGACACAGATAGAAAGAGGGGAAAATGAATAAGAATCTATCAGTAATAACCTTAAATATTAATGAATTAAAGGCTCCAATCAAAAGACATATGGTAGCTGAATGGATAATTAAACATGACCCACACCTATGCTGCCTACAGGAGACCCAACTCAGAAAAAAGACCTACACAGACTGAGAGTGAAGGGTTGGAAAAAATATATTCCAAACAAATGGACAGGAAAAAACATCCAGGGTAACAACACTTATATCAGACAAAATAGACTTCAAAACAAAGGCCATAAAAAGAGATACTGAAAGACACTATATAATACACAATGGAAGAATACATCAAGAAGACATAAACATTGTAAATATATATGCACCCAACATAGGGGCACCTAAATGTATAAGGGAAATCTTGGAGGACTTCAAGAATGATATAGAAAGCAACACACTTATACCAGGGGATTTTAACACCTGACTGTCAAGAATGGATAGACATTTTAAACAAAACATCAGTAATGATATTGTAGCATTGTACAATGTCCAAGATAAAACAGACTTAACTGATATATAGAGAAATTTTCACTCCAAAGATGCAAAATACACATTTTTTCATATTCAAATGGAACATTTTAAAAGATAGATCACATGATAGGACACAAAACAAGCCTCAACAAATTTAAGAAAATTGAAATCATATCAAGCAATATGATTTAAGACCACAAAGGCCAGAAACTAGAAACCAACCACAAGGAAAAATCTCAAAAACACTCAAATTCATGGAGACTGAAAAGTATGCTATTAAACACTGAATGGGTTAATGGTGAGATCAAGGAAGAAATAAAAAACTTTCTGGAAACAAATGAAAATGAATGCACAGCTGTCCAAAACTTATGGGACAAAGCAAAGGCAATCCTGACAGGAAAGTTCATAGTAATACACACCTACCTAAAATGGATAGAAGCATTTCAAATAAGCAACCTTACCCTACCTCTACAAAAACTTGAGGAACAACAGCAACAAATTTGAGAGCAAGTAGAAGGAAGGAAATAACCAATATCAGAGCATAATTAAATGACATAGGGACAAAAATAACAATTCAAAGGGTCTTATAAATCCAGGAACTGGTTCTTTCAGAACATAAACAAAATCACCAAGCCTTTAAGCAACTCATCAAGAAAAAAAGAGAGGACATAAATCAATAAAATCAGAAATGAAAGAAGAGAGATCACAACTCACACCACAGTAATACGAAGGATTGTAAGGAATTACAGTGAACATCTATATGCCAAGAGACATAAAAAACCTGGGTGAAATGGACAAATTTCTGGAAAAATACAATCTTGCAAAACTGAATGAAAAAGAAACATAAAACCTGAACAGAGTGAAAACTGCTGGTAAAATTGAAGCAATAATCAAAAAACTTCTGGCACACAAAATCCCCAAACCGGATGGCTTCCCAGGAGTATTCTACAAAACACTTAGGAAGAGCTAACCCCTATTCTTCTCAGACTATTCCAAAAAATCCAAAAACAAGGAAGACTCCAAAACTCTTTTAATAAAGCCAGCATCATCCTAATCCCAAAACCAGATAAAGACACTACAATGAAAGAAAAGTACAGGACAATACCGCTGATGAGCACAGACAATAAAATCCTCAACAAAATATTGGCAAACCACATCCAGCAACACGTTGAAAAGATCAGCCACCATGATCAAGTGGGATTCAACCCAGGGATGCAAGGAGGGTACAATATTCAGAAATCAACAGATGTAATACAGCACATAAACAAAAGGAAAGACAAAAATCACATGATCATATAAATAGTTATGGAAAAAGCATTTGATAAAGTACAGCATCCATTTATGATAAAAAACACTCAGCAAACTGGGAGTAAAGAGAGCATATTTCAATATAATGAAGCCCATATATGAGAAACCTACAGCCAACATCATACTCAATTGGCAAAAACTAAAATCTTTCCCTCTAAGATCAGGGACAAAACAAGGGTGTCCACTTTCACCACTGCTATTCAATATAGTATTGGAGTTCTAGCTACAGCAATAAGTCAAGAAAAAGAAATAAAGGGTATCCAAATAGGAAAGGAGGAATTGAAACTGTCATTGTTTACACTGATATAATAGTGCACATAGAAAACCCCATAGACTTCACTAAGAAATTACTTGACCTAATAAGTGAACTTGGCAAAACAGTGGGATAAAAAGTCAATATTGAAAAATGGAAGACATTTTTCTACACCAACAATGAAATATCAGATTCTGAAATCAAGAAAAAATCCCATTCATTATAGCAACAAAAAATAAAATATATAAGAATAAACCTTAACAAGGAGGGAAAAGACTTATACTCAGAAAACTACAAAGCACTGTAGAAATAAATTAAGGAAGATACATAAATGGAAGCATATGCCATGTTGATGGGTTGGAAGAATTAACATCAGCAAATTCAAATTACCCAAAGTAATTTATATATTCAATGCACTCTCTATTAAAATACCAAAGGGCTATTTCACCAATTTAGAATAAACATTTCAAAAATGTGTGACCCCAAATAGCTGCAGCAATTTTGAGATAGAATAACAAAGTCAAAGGGATCACAATACCCTGTATGAAAGTATACTACAAGGCTACTATAATCAAAAATAGACTGGTACTGGCATAAGAACAGACACTTGGATCAATTGAAAAGAATGAGAGCCAAGAAATAAATCCATGTCTCCATGGTCAATTAATATTCAAAAAAGGGGGGAATCTTTAAATGGAGTAAAAATAGCCTCTTCAACAAATGGTGCTGGGAGATCTGGATAGCTACATGCAAAATAGTGAAACTAGACCACTAACTTACACCATACACAAAAATAAACTTAAGACTTAAATGTAAGTTTTCACAGAATAGAAGTCCTAGAGGTGAGCATAGGCATGAAAATCTCAGATATTCCACACAGCAATATTTTCACTGATATGACCCTAGAGCAAGGGACATAAAGGAAATTAAATAAATGGGACTTCATCAAAATAAGAACCTTCTGCACGGTTAAAGGAAACATCATCAAGATCAAAAGGAAACCAACCGTATGTGAAAATATATTTGCCAATGATACCTTAGACAATGGTTTGATCTCCAAAATATGTAAAGAACTCACATGATTTTACTCTAGAAAGACAGAAAATCCAAGTAAAAATAGACAAAGGACAAGAATAGACACTTCTCCAAGAAGGACATACACAGGACCAAGAGACATATAAAAATGATTCTCAGTATCACTAGCCATCAGGGAGATGCAAACTAAAACCACAATAACATACCACTTCACACCAGATAGAATGGCTATCATAACCAAATCAAAAAACAAGTGCTAGCAATATTGTGGAGAAAAGGGAGCCTTAGTACAGTGTTGGTGGGAATGCAAACTGGTGCAGCCACTGTGAAAAACAGTATGAAATTTCCTCAGAAAACTAAAAATGGAACTGCCTTTTGGCCCAGTAATTCCACTGCTGGGATTATGCCCCAAGAAACCTGAAACACAAATTCAAAAGAAGCTATGTACCCCAATGTCAACAGCAGCACAATTTACAATAGCTAATTTTGGAAGGAACCTAGGAGCCCTTCAGTAAATGGGTGGATCAAAACACTGTGGTACATTTACACAATGGAATACTACACAGCAGAAAAGAAGAAGGAACTCTTACCCTTCGTGACAGCATAGATGGACCTGGAAAGCATTATGCTAAGCGAAATAAGCCATGTGGTGAAAGACAAGAAACACGTGATTTCACCTATAGGTGAACTAATCAACGGAGCAAAGAAGCAAGCAAAATATAACCAGAGACATTGAAATAAAGAACAAACCGTCAGTAACCAGTGGAGAGGGGGAGGGTATAACAGCATGAAACAGGGGAAGATTAATCAAATAACATGTATAAAGTACTCATAGACAAAACCAAAAGGAGTTCGGATTGAGTGTGGAAGGTGGGGATGGAAGGGATGGGGGAGTAGTGGAGGGAAAATGGACAAAATTGTCCTTTAATAGTAATAAAAATGATTATAAAAAACAAAATAAGAGACACAGAAGGACACTTCCTCATACTCAAGGGAAGAATCCATTAGGAAGACATAAACATGTAGACATATATGCCCACAACATAGGAACACTCAAATATATAAGGAAAATCTTGGGGGAGTTCAAGAAAGTTATAGACAACAACACACTTATACTAGGGGATTTTAACACACACTGTCAACAATGGATAGATCTACAAACAAAATATCAACAAGGATATTGTGGCACTGAATGATGCACTAGAACAAATGGACTTAACTGACATATACAGAACCATTCACCCTAAAGAAGAAAAATACACATTCTTTTCAAATGCACATGAAACATTGTCAAAGATAGATCACATGATAGGACACAAAACAAACCTAAAAATTTCAGAAAAATTGAAATCATATCTGTATTTTCTCAGTCCACAATGGCTTAAAATTAGAAACCAACCTAAAGGAAAACAACTAAAAACATTCAAATTCAGGGAATCTAAATAGCATGCTATTAAATAATGGGTTAATAATGACATCAAGGAAGAAAAAAAAAAGATTCTGGAAACAAATACAAATGAATACACAACACCACAAATGTTATGGGACAGAGTGAAGACAATCCTGAAAGGGATGTTCATAGCTATACAGGCCTAACTAAAAAGGATAGAAACATTTCATATAAACAACCTTACCCTACATCTCTCAGAACTTGAGGATAAAAAACAAAGCCCAGAGACATGAAAATGAATGAAATAGTCAAAATCAAAGGACAATGACATAGAGACAAAAGAAACAATTCAAAGGATCAATAAATACAGGAGCTGGTTCTTAGAAAAGAAAAACAAAATCAACAAGCCTATAACCAGACTCATCAAGAGAAAAAGAGGACCTGAATTTAAAAAAAAATGAAATGAAAGAGGAGAAATTACAACTGATACCACAGAAATACAAAGGTTTGTAAGAAATTACTACAAACAACAATATGCAAAGAAATTTGAAAACCTCGGTGAAATGGGCAAATTTCTAGAAACATATAAACTTCCAAAACTGAATCAAGAAGAAGCAGAAAGCCTGAACAGACTGATAATAACTAGTGAAACTGAAGCAGTAATCAAAAAACTCCTGGCACATAAAACCCCTGGACTGGTCAGTTTCATAAGAGAATTTTACAAAACATTTAAGGAAGAACTTACCCCTATCCTCCTTAAACTATTCCAAAAAATCCAAGAAGAAGATAGACCCCCAAACGTTTTTTATGAGGCCAGCATCATCCTGATCCCAAAACCAGATAAAGACACAACAAAGAAAGAAAACCGTGGGCCGATATCACTGATGAACATTGACACTAAAATCCTCAGCAAAATATTGGTAAACAGCATCCAGCAATACATTAAAAAGATCATATCCCATGATCAGGTCGGATGCATCCCAGGGATTCAAGGAGAGTACAATATTCACAAATCAATAAAAGTAATACATTACATAAACTAAAGGAAAGAGAAATCACATGATTATATTGATATGTATGGAAAAAACATTTGATATGGTACAGATCCCATTTATGATAAAGAAAACATTCAGTAAAAAGGGAGTAGAGGGAGAATACCTCACCATAATAAAGGCGATATGTGTAAAACCTACAACCAACATCATAATAAATGGACGAAAACTAAAAAAAAATTCCCACTAAGATCAGGAACTAGACAAGGATGTCTGTTTTCCCCACTTCAGTTCAACATAGTATTGGGAGTTCTAGCCACAGTAATCATATGAGAAAAAGAAATAAAAGTCATCCAAATTTGAAAGGAGAAATAAAGTTATCATTGTTTGCATGTGACATAATTGTGTACATAGAAAACCCTACAGACTCCACCAAAATCTGCTCAACCAAATAACTGAATTTGTCAATGTAGTGGGATACAAAGTGAATATTCAGAAATCAAAGGCATTTTTGTATACTAACAATGAACTATCAGAAATAGAAATTAAGAAAGAAATCTCAGTTGCTATAGCATCAGAAAAATAAAGTATCTAGGAATAAACATAAACAAGGAGGTAAAAGATCTGTAGTCAGAAAACTACACAACACTGAAGAAAGAAATTAAGGAACACACAAATAAATGAAACATACCATGTTCATCGATTGGAAGAATTAACATCATCAAAATGTCCATACTACCTAAAACAATTTAGATTTCAATGCAATTCTTAGCAAGATTCCAATGACATATTTCATAGAACTAGAACATATACTTAAAAAATCTAAATGGAACTAAAAAATACCATGCATACCAACGGTAATCCTGAGATAGAAGAACAGAGTTTGAGGAATCACACTACCTAATATCAATTACAGTATAAGGCCATAGTAATGAAAACAGCATGGTTCCAGCATAAAAACAGACACATAAATTAAAGGAATAGAATAGAGAGCCAAGAAATAAACTCATGTCTCTATGGTCAATTAATATATGACAACAGGGGCAGGAACATAAAATTGGGTAAAAATAGCTTCTTCAACAAATGATGTTGGGAGATTGGGAGAAATACATGCAAAGAAATGAAACTCAACCACCAACTTACACCATACACAAAGATAAATTCAAGATGGATAAGAGACTTAAATATGTTATGACACCATAAAAGTTCTTGAGGAGAAAATAGGCAGAAAATTTTAAGATATTCCTCACAGCAATATTTTCACTGATATGTCCCCTAGAGCAAGGGATATAAAGGAAACCAATAAATAAATGGGAATATGTCAAATTAAAAATCTCTGCACAGCTAGAGAAAACATCAACCAAATGAAAAGAGAACTAACCATATGGGAAAATATATGTCCCAATGATACCTCAGACAAGGGTTTGATTTTCAAAACATATAAAGAACTCATAAGACTCCACACCAGGAATACAAACAATCCAATTAAAATGTGCAAAGAACCTGAACAGACACTTCTTCAAGGAGGACATATAGAAGGTCTATAGATATATGGAAGGAGTCTCAGCCTCACTAGCCACCTGAAAGATGCAAATTAAAACCACAAAGAGATATCACTTCACACCAGCCACAATGGTCAACAGAAACAAATGAACAAACAGGTGTTAGCGAGGTTGTGGAGAAAACGGAACCACAGTATGCTTTTTGTGGGAATGCAAAATGGTGTAGCCACTGTGGACAACAATATGGAATTTTCTCAAAAAAACTAAAAATGGAACTTCCTTTTGACCTAGCAATTCTACTGCTGGGATTATACCCTAAGAATCCTGAAATGCCATTTAAAAAGAACCTATGCACCCCAATGTTCATAGCAGAACAATTTACAATAGTTAGGTATTGGAAAAAACCTACATGTCCATCAGTAAATGAGTGGATCAAAAATCTGTAGTGCACTTATCCAGTGAAATACTACACAGCAGAAAAAAGGAATTCCTACCTTTCACAACAGCATGGATGGAACTGGAGAGTATTGTGGTAAGTGAAATAAGCCAGGCAGTGAAAGGCAAATACCATACAATCTCACCTATAAGTGGAACCTAATCAACAAAACAAACAAGTCAGTGATAAAGAACCAGAGACATTGAAATAAAGAAAAAAACTGACAGTGACCATAGGGATGGAGGAGGAGGATAATCAGGAAAAGAAGGGGAAGGGTCAAGTCAAGGAACATGTATAAAGGACTCATGGACAAAGACAACAGGTGGATAATTGAATGTGGGAGGATGGGGTGGATAGGGCAGGGAAGAGTAATGGAGGAAAATGGGGACAACTGTAACTGAACAACAATAAAAAATAAATGAATAATAAATAAAATAAAGGAAATAATAAGAGGCTTCCTAGGAAAGAAAATGCTAAAGGAGTTTGTTAACACCAAAGAAGTACTGCAAGAATAGCTCAAGAGCTTACTTGAAGAAGAAGAAAAAGAGAAAAAAATAGAAGAAAATAGTCTAACAATAAAATGGCACTAAAGATATACCTTTCAATAATCACTTTAAATGTAAATGGATTAAATGATCCAACCAAAGATGCTGGGTAGTTTAATTGATAAGAAAACAAGATCCATGTATGTGCAGCCTCCAAGAAATCCATTTTAAATCAAAAGACATACACAGACTAAAAGTAAAGGGTTGGAAAAAGATATTTCATGCAAATGGAAATGGAACAAAAGCTAGGGCAGCAGTACTTATATCCAACAAAATAGACTTTAAAATCAAAGCTATAGTAATGGACAAAGAATTGCAATACATGATGTAATCAGAACAATCCAACAAAAGGATATGACCCAGTAAACATCTATGCACCAAACATAGGAGCACCTGAATATGTGAAGCAAATCCTGATGGGCATAAAGTGAGAGATTAACAGAAATACAGTTATTGGGAATTTAAACACCCCATTGACTTCTCTGTATTAATCTTCGAGACAGACAATTAACAAGGAGACAGCAACCGTAAATGACAAACAAGAGTAAATGGATTTAATTTTATCTTCAGAGCATTTCACCCCAAAGCACCAGAATATACATACTTTTTAACACACATGCAAAATTTTCTAGGATATGCCACATGTTAGAATACAAAACAAGTCTCAATAAATTGAAGGACACTGAAATCATATCAAACATCTTCTCCAACCACAATGCTATGAGACTAGAAATCAATTACAAGAACATTTAAAAACATTCAAAGGCATGCAATCTAAATAACTTGTTATTGAACAGTGAATTAGGAAACAATGACATCAAGTAAGAAATCAAAAGATACCTTGAAACAAATGAAAAAAGGACAAAGTAATCCAAAATTTGTGGGACATTGGGAAAGCAATCCTAAGAGGGAAATTCATAGCATTACACACCTATTTCAAAAAACCTCAAAGAAAATGCTCAAATAAACAACCTACATTTACACTTAAAAGAATGAGAAAAAGAACAACAAACAAAGCCAAAATTGAGTAGATGAAAGGAAATAGTAAAGATCAGAGCAGAAATAAATGAAATAGAGTGTAAAAAAGATACAAAAAAATCAACGACCCCAAGAGCTGATTTTTTGAAGAGAGAAACAAGATTCACAAACCATTAATGAGACTCATCAAGAAAAAAAAGAGAAAGGTGCCAAATAAATAAAATCAGAAATGAAGGAGAAGAAATAACAACTGACACCAAAGAAATATGAAGGATTGTAAGAAAAATATGAAAAACTATATGCCAACAAACTGGAAAACCTGAATGAAATGGATAAATTCATAAACACATACAATCTTTCAAAACTAAATAGGGAAGAATTAGAGAATCTGAAAAAACTGATTACACCTAGTTAAAATGAAGCAGTAATTAAACAAAAAAACTCCCAAAAAACAAAAGCCCTAATCAGATGGCTTCACAGATGAATTTTACCAAACATTTTGAGAAGAACTATCACCTAGCCTTCTCAAAGTTTTTCAAAAAATTTGAGGAGAGAAGGTTCCCAAGCTCATTTTATAAGGCCAGCATTATCCAAATTCCAAAATCAGATAAAGACACTACAAAGAAAGAAAATTATAGACCAATATCCACGATGAACAAAGATGCTATAATCCTCAACAAAATATTAGCAAACCAAATACAGCAATGCATCAAAACGATCATATGCCATGATTAAGTGATATTTATTCCATGAATGTGTGGTTGGTATGACATTCTCAAATCAATAAATGTGATTCACTACATAAACAAAATGAAGGATAAAAACCACATGATCATATCAATAGATGCAGAAAAGGCATTTGATATACCCAGTGCCCACTTATGATTAAATGGAATTAGAGGGAATATATCTAAAGATAATAAAGGTTATATATGACAAACCCACTGCTAACATCATACTCAATAGGTAAAAACAACAAGTGTTCCCCTTAAGAACAAGATCAGGACAGGGATGTCCACTTTCATCTCTCTTATCCAACACAGTACTGGAAGTCCTAGCCAACCAATCAGAAAAGAAGAAGAAATAAAAGCATCCAAGTTGGAAAGGAAGAAGTAAAACTTTCATTATTTGCAGATGACATCATACTGTACATAGATAAACCTAACGATCCACCATGAAATTGCTAGAACTAATAAATGAATTCAGCAAAGCAGCAGGATACAAAATAAATATCCTTAAGTCAGTTGCATTTTCATATGCCAATGACAAAGTAACAGAAAGGAAAATTAAGAAAACAATTCCACCCACAATTGCTAGAAAATTTAAAATATCTAGGAATAAACTTAACCAATGATATAAAAGACCAATGCTTTGAAAATTATAAGACACTGAAGAAAGAAATTGAAGAAGACACAAAAAATTGGAAGCACATGCCATGTTCATGGATAGGATAAACTAACATCATTAAAATGCCCATACTACCCAAAGCAATCTGTAGATTTAATGCAATTCCTATCAAAATTCCGATAATGTATTTCACAGAACTAGAACGAATATTTCAAAAATTTATATGGAACCACAAAAGGCCCCACATAGCAACAGAAATCCTGAGAAAGATCAAAGTTTGAGGAATCATGCTACCTAATGTCAAATTATACTATAAGGCCATAATAATCAAAACAGCATGGTATCGGCCTAGAAGCAGACAAATAGATCAATGGAATAGAATAGGGAACCCAGAACTAAACCCATGGCCTTATGGTCAATTAATATTTGACAAAGAGGGCAGGAGCATAAAATGGAGTAATGATAGTTTATCCAATAAATGGTGCTGGGTAATTGGAGGGCTATGTGCAGAAAAACTAAACTAGACCACCTTCTTATACCACATATGAAAATCAATTCAAAATGGAAAAAAGACTTAAAAGTTAGCCCTTGCTGGTATGTCTCAGTGGATTGAGTGCCAGCCTGTGAACCAAGGTGTCACAGTTCAACCCAGGGCACATGCCTGGGTTGTGGGCCAGGTCCCCAATAAGGGGTGCATGAAAGGCAACCACACGTTGATGTTTCTCTCCCTCCCTTCCCCCCTCTCTAAAAATAAATAAAATCTTTAAAAAAACCAAAATGGATCCAAGAGTTAAATATCAGACATGAAACCATAAAAATCCTAGAAGAAAACAGAAGTAGTAACATCTCAGACATTACTGGTAGCAACATTTTATTGGATATATTACCCCAGGTAAGGGAAACAAAAGAAAAAATAAACAAATTGGAACTATATCAAACTTAAAAGATTTTGTACAGCAAGGGAAATCATCAACAAATTAAAAAGACAACTCACAGAATGGGAGAATATATTCACCGATACATCTGATAAGGGATTAATATCCAAAATTTATAAAGTGCCTACAAAACTCAACATCAAAAAACAAACAAAAAAAAAAAAACAATTTAAAAAATGGGCAAAGGACCTGAATAGACACTTCTCCAGCGAGGACATACAGATGACCAATAGACATACGAAAAGATGCTCAATGTCACTAGTCATCAGAGAAAAGCAAATTAAAACCACAATGAGGTGTCATCTCACACCAGTCAGAATGGCTATCATCAATAAATCAAAAAACAAGTGCCGGCAAAGATGTAGAGAAAGCAGAGCACTTTTGCACTGTTGGTGGGAGCGCAAATTGGTGCAGTCACTGTGGAAAGCTATATGGAGATATCTCAAAAAAGTAAAAATGGATCTGGCTTTTGACTCAGTGATCCCACTTCTGAGAATATATCTGAATAAAACCAAAACACTAATTTGAAACAACATAAGCACCCTATATTCACTGCAGCATTATTTACAATTGCCAAGATATGGAAGCAGCCCAAGTGTTCATCAGTAGATCAGTGGATAAAACAACTATGGACGTTTACACAATGGAGTACTACTAGGCCATAAAAAGAAGAGATTTTTACCCTTTGCAATAGTATTAATGGACCTGGAGAACATTATGCTAAATGAAATAAGCCAGTTAGAGAAAGACAAATACTATATGATTTCACTCATATGTGGAATCTAATGAGCAAACTGAACTAACAAGGAAAATGGGGACAGACTCATAGATGGAGAGCATGGTGACATCTACAGAGAGGGGAGGTTAGGGGGTGGAGGGATTAAGCAAAAGGAAAAAGGACTCATGGACATGGACAACAGTGAGGTGATTTCTGGGAGGAGGTTACTAAATGGTAGTGGGGGAAATACAATAAAGATAAAATTAAAGAAGATTAAAAATCCATTTATAAGTGGACCAGTGCTATTTAACCCATATTGTTCAGGGGTCAGCTATATACCATACTCTACAGCTTGCTCCCCAAAGATGATCCTAATTCTATATTACCCTGAAGGCAGATCTGACTTTGTCTCATGCATGGACCAGTATAAAGTTGAGGTAGGAGAGGTGTGGACCTTCCACTGGTCAGAGATTGATCCTGACAACAGCAGAAATAGGTCATATGTCTAACTGGAAAAATCCATCCTGGTTTAGCCTTCCAAATGTCAGTTTCTCCCTCTTCCTCAAAAGAAATGTGACCATAGGGGTCTGAAACAGACAGTCCTGGAAGATAGGAGTTATTAGATGAGTCCATCATTAAGCCGTTGACACCAAGCACAGCATTTACTTCAGAAAGAAAACTGACATTGTGGATTCCAAAGGAGGGAGGCAGTCTGATATTGAGAAGAAGGTTTTGCATTGTCATGGCAACCGTAAGTTATATTGCATTGTTTGTATCCAGAATTTAAGAAATTATCCTTGCAGTAAAGAAAAAGAAAGTGTCACGCCTTCCACTTCAACATCACCATCAGAGGACACCCACCACCTTCCTGTGAGAAATTTTTATTTGTTCATTTGTTTTATGTCACTTGAATATTTTTTGACTTGCTAATCATCATTCCTCCATTTTTTTCTCCTTTTCTTTCTTTTCTGCATCTGTCCAACACAGGCAGAAGGGACCATTTGTCTTCCTGGAGATGATACCAGTAAATCAAACTTAGGACTGATGGAAAGTGGGGACCTACGAACCCCCCAAATTGGGAGGTGTTCTTCCTGTGCCTTAGGGCTGCTTCTGGTTTTCCCTGGGAGAAATCTGGGGGGAAGGGAGGGCCTCTGGAATGGGCTCTCTGAACAAATAGGTGACAAAATCTAGCACTTATGGAACCCTGCAGAGGTCACTTTCCCAGCTCAAGCCTGTACGGAGTTATTAGGCAGTCTTAGCATCTTCCCTCCTGAGATGGCATAATCTCAGTCTGTAAATACTAGGCAGGGAGCTCAGTCAAGTGAGTTACAGCCTTAAACGTGTCAGAACAAGATCAGAGACTAAGTAAATGGGGAAAAATATTTTATGAACCTTTACAGAAGCAAGTAGGCATTTCCTCTTCACCAGGTGTTTCTTCCCATGTCATGGAAGGGTAAACTGAGACAGGAAAGATACACCAAGGCAAGCTTTTGAAAAAGTGAATCAAAGAAGGATCTGTAAACAACACAGGGCTTATTAATTCCCTGGTTCCTGTTAACCCCTCTTCTCATCGATAACACTGACATCACCTAGCTTTTTAATTCTGAGGCTTAATTGGCATCCTGTTTTTATAAGCTTTAAATATCCTTTTCTTCCTTTCCCCTTCCTGGCTCAGTAAGTCTTGCTTTGGAAATCTCTGGAGATTTTAATTTCCCGAAGAGCCTCCTGTCATCTTTTACAGTAAGTCTTTTCATTTCACCTCGTTTAAGTATATTGGCTGGTTTAAAGGCTTAATTGTGATGAAGAAGATTAAGTACAAATTTAATAAGCATTAAGAGTAGAACAACATCCTTTATTTCCTCTGGCTTCAATAATTATTACCTTTGTTTTGTTTTGTTTTTTTTATTTGTAGTGGAAAATTTCAGATGACCCAAAATGAGGGAAGGAGGTAGGCTAAAGAGAAAGGCAAGGAAATGTCTAGATGGCTTTTTAAAAAACCTGTGGTTGTTGCTGCAGTGGTAGCAGACAAATGCTTGGAGGGTGATGGATCTGAAAATGATCTGGGAAGAATGCAAGATGAAGCAGGCATCAAGGGAGGTAGAAGTGCCTTCAAGCTCATCTCTAGTCTCCAAATGGGTTCTTTGTTTCACAGCATGATTGGCTTTTGGAACACTCTGGGTTCTCCAAGTCTCTTGGCATGAGTGTAGACAGACAAATTTCTTTTCCTGTTAGTATAGCTA
>PVJD01010572.1:0-52545 GCA_004026545.1 Mormoops blainvillei | reverse complement strand
GAGCTTACAGACACTGTGGGATCAAACTACACTTCCCTTTAGGCACTTTTAGAATTTAAAAACTGGGGAGATTTTGATCACTCGTTTATGCAATGGATCCCTGAAGCTAAACACTGAAATATAATCTAGAGACCATCACAACATCTTGCAATGTGTTTTGCATGTCAACCTAGCAAAAGGACGCAGCTTTCTCTAGGGGTTGATAGGCTCTGATGGAACATGCTTGTCATAGCACACAGAGCGCCTGTGCACGACGCAATTTCCTGCTAACATATACAATCTGTGTGTCGCACAACTGTAGTCCCTGCCTATAGTGTGTACAATCAACTTCTTTCCTCACAGTGATTTACATGAACAGAAAACACTGTCTTTGCCATGTCATTTTACATTTCATGTGACCCACGTCTTAGAGAAAATATATAGGTAACTTTCAAGGGGTGGCAAATACTATCTCCAAATTGAATCCTTGGATTAGAAGGAGCCTTAGGAGACTGGTTCATGCCCAGATGCTCACCTCAGAGGAGGCAAAATATTGCAGTGCATAGAAAAGGCATGCTTTCTTGTCCTGTGGAAACTCTGTGTTTAAGTTATGGAGTCTTTCTGATTCTATTTGCATTCTATGAATAATATCATATTCATAGACTTCAAAGTGTCATTGACTTGAAGATGCATCATTATTTTAGGTATTACTAAGAAAAAATGATGACAAACTATGACACAATTCTTTTTATCGCTTAGAATTATTTATTTTTGCTCATGAAAGAGAAAGGAAAACAGAAACAACATAATTCAGGAAGGCATTCCTAAAATTTCTCTGGAGCCCAGGTTTACAGATTCACATTTGAATCTGATTTATCAGTGCCTGTTGGTGTTGATGCAACATTTTCAAAAAGACTGCTTATTATTGTTATCATCCCTGTTCCCCCAATACTTCTCATACCTATTTACAAATTTTGATGCTGTGGCTTTCTTCGTCTTACCAAAAGATATCAGCAGAAGGTTTTTAGATAAGAACTGCGACTCAGGAGGTCCTAAAGCGACAAAAGGTTAGAGTTTTGCAGTTTTGCCACCAGAAATAACTAAGTTTGTGTGTGCACAGTTAGTCGCAACTGCATCATGATTCCTGTCTGCCCAACAAATATCACAAGATACTTTCCAATTTTAGAGATGTTAAAATGTGAAACAAAAGTGTGTTTCTTAGAATCAAAATATTGATTTAAAAAACCCGGGGGGCTGGCTGGGCAGAGAGGGGCAAAGGGGGAAATAATCAGAACAATTGTAAAAAATTTTTTAAAAATACCAAACCCAAATGTGGTTATTGTGAGTTTGTAAAATGACCTAGTAATCTTAAACATCATGCCTAGGTAACACTTGTTTTATTTAGTTGTTCCTCTGTTCACTGGAATAGTAAGAGAGGTTGCCATAGGGAATATTATTCCTGCTAGATTTTAGAAGAAAAACATCAGACTTGGAATCTGAGACAGCTTTGTAAAAGGTATTAGTTTTAGGGGTCAAAGTGGTTACATTGCTCCCTACATATCTCTCATATGTCTGCCAGACTCTCTGAAATTCTAAAATATTTAAATTCTTTTATGAAAGATGCATGTAAAAAACATAGACCTCCTGGACACAGGGATGTGTTAATCTATTACTAGTTAATAACACCCTGGGTTAAGGTTATTTATCAGATTAATTATGGAATTGACAGCTTAGTTAGAGAGTAACTAATACATAGACAGGTAATAAAAAGAAAATAATTGCAAAGTAATAAACATGTACAAAGCGGCAGAGTATGGCACAAAGTAAACATGCAAATGCTGTACTATTAACAGTATCACAATATATCTACCCCCAACAAATGACCATCTTAACTGACTTTAAAGGACTGGAGATGGATGACTGACTCTGGCAGTGTTTTCCATATCTATCAAGTCACATCTTTAGGGCATATAAAAATATGTATGTGTTCTTTAAAAATGGTGCTATTGTAGCACAGTGGTTAAAAAATAGGTAACTTCCCGAGCGTGACTTAGAAATTTCATGTGCTTGTTTTATCCCTCCATTCATTCCCTACTGGCTTCTCTCATGGTTGCAGAATGCACACTGCAGTTTCTGGCATCATATCTGGACATAACAGCATCAGTGCAAGAAGATAGCCTGTTTCTTTCTTCTGTTTTACTTAAAGGAGAGAAAAACATTTCCTAGATACCATGTGGTTTCTTGGCCAGACAGATTCGCATGTTCTTCCTTAACCCATCACTGGCAAGGGGAGACAGTTTATTGTGGTCACCTTACCAATGATGATTCACTCCTGAGTCATTTTTGAGGGATGGCAGCCCTGAATAAATAGGAATTCGGTCAACAAAGAAGTAGGTGGGAAAGTCTGTACACTGGGCCACCTAACAGTTCAGCTATACTATCCCGTAGGATTATTAGAAAGCTAAATTATACAACTCCTATGAAGTACTTAGTAATAATCATAACAGCAACACTTCCACTTATTGTGTGCAATACATCGTCTGGTACAAAGATAGCTTTGGATGTAAGCAATCCTCACAAAAACCCCATGAGGCCTTTTTGTTATTATCTCCGTTTTACAAGTATGCAAACTGGGCACAGAGGGGTTAGATAACTTGCCCAAGGTTTCACAGCTTGTAGGTGGCTCTGCTGGGAATAGAGTCCTGCAGTGTGGTCCTAGAGCATATGTGCTTAACATGCTCCCGGAAAATCGGACGTGCGCGACTCCTGTTAGCTATTACTGTCATCTCTGCTGACCTCTATTCCTCAAGCAACATCGGCAGATCTTTTTCTTCTTGTTGAGTTCTTTGAAGAGATGGAAAGATACATCTAAAAATATCTATACAATAGAAAGGGTTTGAACAAAAATTTAACAAGTGGTTTTCAAACTAATATATCATAACTGATTAGGGGATTATAAAATCTATTTAGTGAGTCATGAGCAGCATTTAAATATATATAATTATATATAATTGAGATATATATGTTTGTGTGTGTGAATATATATATATATGTATATATATATATATACACACACACAATAGCATAAGATAAAACAGTGGAACCTGATAGAAAATATCAAACTACACCCCATATAATAAAATAACTTGTCTCTGTTTCATATATGTCTATTTTGTATACATGTTCTAGGTTGCCAAGTAAAGTGTATTTCTTATTTTAGGTTGTGGTAAAAAAAACTGGAACAACATACTTGAAAATCTTGCTTTATCACTGTTAACTCCCATTCTGCTGTTCAGAAAGTGGGACCCAGGCTTTTCTCAATGGTCTTAAATAATTATTCTTCAATGCTTCTTAGTAGAATTTTGGTTTTCCTAAATATATGCCCTTGCATTGCCTCTTCAAATCTTCATTCAGTTGTTCTAGTTATTTGATCAGAAGCTTCAGTTTGTTGTTCTGAGAGGAAAAATTAATATACGTTGTTCAGAGTCAAGTGCCTGAGGCTGCGGCCCTGACCTGTGCTCACGGAGGCACAGTACTGGAGAGGAGGGACAAATGGCCTTATCAAGCATTTGGGGTCAGGTCGAGACACAAAGAATGAGAAGGTCTGAATTTTCTCCCATGAATAATAATTTCCTCGCTGTAATGGGCTTAGCTCTCTTTTTTATAGGGAAGATGTTTCTGGTTGCAGTTAATTGAAGTCAGACTCAAACCGGCAATGAAGGAAATTTACTAGCTCACACAGCCAGGACATACAGTGGCTGGTCAGGCTCCAGGTGTAATCAGATCAAGGCCCCAACTCTGCCCCTCTCTGTGTCTGCTTCATTGTTAGCCTAGTTTCCTACATAGTAAATTAGCAGCTGAATTATTTCCACATACAACTTTCTCTGGAAGAGAGATACCTGTCCAGACAACTCTTCAGTGAGAGAAGGGAAGTTCCCCAGATTTTTCTCACAAAATTCTTCTTATATCCCTCTGGTTAGCACTGGGTTATGTGCCCATCCTTGAATGTTTCATGTGGTCAAGGTGTCAAAACTACACTACGCAGACCTTACTCTTTATTAGCCCATTCATACCTCGTGGCTAAAGGCATTGGGTAGGGAAAACTATTACCATATAGGAGATGTAGAAAACTGGACTGAGACACTTTTTTTAGAAGTTATACAGCCAGGAAGAACCTTCACTAATTATGACCATCCTTTCAGTTGCTACTTCATATATAGAAAAAATATTTTGTATGGCAGCCCTTCTTCTCTTTTATTTCACAAAGATAAAACATTAATCTAAGAGGAGAAGGAAAAGAGTACTGGTAACACCAGTTTCTCTCAGTGCCTGTCAGCTTAGGCTGCCATGTCCAGTGATTTCACTTATATGTGGAAACCAAAGAACAATATAAACAAACAAACAAAATGGAAACAGACTCATAGATACACAGAACAGCGTGATGTATGCTAGAGGGGAGGGGGCTTGGGGAACTGTTTGAAAAGGTGAAGGGATTGAGAAGTACAGATAGATAGTTACAAAATAGTCCTGGGCATGTAAAGCACAGCATAGGAAATATAGTCAATAATATTGTGATAACTATGTACAGTGCCCGTTGAGTACTGGAAATGGGAGGGACACTTTGTAAAGTATATGATTGGCTAACCACTATGCTATACAACTGAAACAAATACAAAATAATCCTGAATGTAAACTGTAATTTAAAAATTTAAACAAAGCCCTGGCCAAGTAGTTCAGTTGATTAGAGCAAGTTCCCCAATGCCCCTGCCACCGCCCCCAACCCCACCCTGCCATGATCTATTAGGAACCAGGTTGCACGGCAGGAGGTAAGTGGCAGGTGAATGAGAGAAGCTTCATCTGTCTTTACACCCACTCCCCGTTGTTTGCATTACTACCTGAGCTCCACTGCCTGTCAGATCAGCAGTGGCATTAGATACTCATAGGAGCACGAACCCTTCTGTGAACTGCACATGCAAAGGATGTGGTTTGCATGCTCCTTATGAGAATCTAATGCCTGATGATCTGAGGAGGAGCTGAGGCAGTGATGCTAGCACTGGGGAACAGCTGTAAATACAGATTATCATTAGCAAAGATGTTTGACTGAGTGGCAAGTGACAATTAAGCTGCATCTGGTGGCAGGCTATAAAGCCATTCCTGGTCTGTGGGAAAATTGTCTTTCATGAAACCGGTCCCTGTGTCAGAAAGGTTGGGGACCACTGGGTTAGAGCATTGTCCTGATATGCTATGGTTGTGGGTTCAATCCCTGGTCAGGGCACATACAAGAATCAACCAATGAATGCATAAATAAATGAAGCAAAAAATCAATGTTTCCTTCTCTCTTGCTCTCCTTTCCTTCCTCTCTAAAATCCATAAATAAAAATTTAAAAAATATGATAGACTGGAGGGTTTAAACAACGGAAAGTTGTTTTCTCACTGTTCTGGAGGCTGGAAGTTCGAGATCAGGGTGTCAGTGTTGGGTTCTGATAAGAACTTTCTTCTTGACTTGCACATAGCTGCTTTTTGGTTGTTTCCTCACATGGCAGAGAGAGACAGACAGACAGACAGACAGACAGAGAGACAGAGACATCGTCCTCTTCTTATAAGACCGTAGTCCTATCAGATTAAAACCCCATGCTTTTGATCTCATTTGTCCTTAATTCCCTTCTAAAGACCCTATCATCAGATAGTTGTATTGAGCATTAGGGTTTTTTAAAAATCTTTATTGTCATTTTTTCGTTACTGTTCAGTCCCCTTATATCCCCCTCCCCCCAACAACCTCTACCCTGTTGTCCATGTCCATGAGCCCTTTTTCTTTTTTGCTTAACCCCTCCACCTCCTAACCTCCCCGCCCCCACTAACTGTCACCTGTCTTCATCTACAAGTCTCTCTGTATTTTAGCATTAGGATTTCAACATATGATTTGGAGTAGGGGTGCATTCAATATGCAGAGGTGCCCAAATGTTAATCATTGCCTAAGTATTTTTTGAGCATCTTAACTGTACTCAGGCTGGATCAGGCATTGTGATAGTTGGGAGTAGAGTGGAGTGAGACAAAATACTGGGCAGGCAAGACCAGTAGATCATAAACTATATAAAACTAATGCTGTGAAGTAGAACAAATGCTGAGGAAACTCCAGAGTGGCAAAGAGCAATGAGGGTTGGAGTGGTCCAGAAAACTTTATGAAGGAGTTGAGGCTTAAGCTGGGATTTTGAAATGGGTGGAAGAAAGCAAGTGTGTGACAGGATAAAACCTAGATCAGGAGGTTGGCGATGGGAATGGAGGAAAAGGGCCAGATACCTTAGAGCTCTTATAGAGAAGACTGAGAAAACTTTATAATTGACTGACACAGAGAGGACTTCATAACGGAGGCATAGAGTGAATAGGTAAGAAGAGGGGTTCTTTTAATGGAGATAAGAAATTCCAGAAGGAGCGAAGGTATGTGGGTGGGGTTAGGTACATGGGGAAAAATGAGTTTATTTTAGAACTATTAGTTTTAGACACTGGTGAATTTACTGAGTAAAATATCTGTAATGTCATGGAGAATAAGGGCAAAGAGGTGAGAAGAAGTAGGATCAGGGGGAATGGATATTTGAATTATTATCATTGGGCTAATAATTGAAGCTTAGGATATAAATGACCTCTTTGAGAAAATATGTGGAGGGGTGTATAGAAAAAGAGCTAATAGCCATTATCATCATCCTGAAGGATGTAGTGATAGCAAATGGCATAATGGGGTAAGACTACTGAAAATTTAATGGATTTAGTTCTGATTTTCTCAGGGTATACATAGCACTTAGTGATATGGAAAATAAACATTTGTTGGTTCACTTGAAGGCTGAATGAATGAATATTAGAAGTTTCAAATCCAAAATACCTAGTGTGCCTCAGAAGTGTTTGGAAGTGGCTTTACCACTTCCATTTAATTAAGTGTTTTGAACACTATTTATTACTCACACATTGAAGAAATTATTAGCTAAAATGGTTCTCCCCTCACATGAAGGGGTTAATTAACTCAGTTCTCAGAGGAACTGTCTGACCGTCCAGCTAGTTCAGCTACCATGGCTGAGGTATTCCCCGGGGGCGAGGAGCCTGGGAGAGCAAGGTGTGCCTTTTGACCTGGTTTTTCCCTTGGAATCAGGTCCTCTCTCCTTGTAATTCTGCTCTCACTATGTTCTCTCCCTGTACCAACTACTACTGCTGAGAATCAGGCCTTACTTACCTCTGAAGACTATGTACACTGGTCTACCTTTAAATTTTTTATTCCTCTCCCAGGAACTTTGGGTAGCTCACAGTCACAGCCCATGTTTTATATCCCACAACCTCTCCTCCTCTCCTACTAGCAATGCTTATCATTCTAGTATTTAGTTCTTGTAGGGCCTTGTGTGCTTAAAAGCCCTTTTGCTCACTGGGGGCTTTCTGAATACAAAGACTTGGTTCAGACAAGGAGTTAACTAATATATGTAGTGTTATAGTAAAGTGCCATGGCTGTAAATCTGGACAATCCTGGATATGAATGTCTAGTCTTTAATTTGACACGTGTGTGATTTGAGACAGTTCCTCAACCTTTCTTAGAAACGGTTTCCCCCACCTCCCTGCCAAAAGATGTAATAACTATCTTTGAAAGTGGCTGTAAGGATGATATACATAAAGAGGCCTTGCATACACCTGGCATATTGTAGGAGCTTCATAGGGTGGTATTTCCATGATAGGGCAAAGAAAAATACACATGAGCCATTTCTCCACAAATCACTCTGCATGGGCCTAGGAGGAAAAAGATTAAGGCAGACAGACATACAATCTCTCCCCTAATTTAGAAATATATACTCCAAGTTCTACCTGGTCAGAGCTTTTTGATTTCTATGATATTATTTGTAAGCTAGTGCTTCAGCATACTGTAGAATAATAGTACCTTAGAGAACTAAACGAGTTAATAGATTTTCCTTAAATTGGAGCAATTTTCTTCTCCTTTATTGAATCAAGAAAGCTAACTGTCAAAGAGGCATAGAATGGTGTAGATAAAACCCTAAGGTAACAAAACTCTATTATGTTGTATTCCATTAGAGTTGAGCCAAGGGTATTTTGGAAGGGAATTTCAGTATGTGATTAGAGGGGATTGTAGCCGAAACTTTATATTGTGTTTTTCTCCAGGTTTTTCTAGTTTGTATTGTAGTAGCATTGTCCCAAATGGGCATCCGACTGTTCACTCTTTCCTCTTGCAACAACCTGGTGTTAACTAACACTAAACTGGAGATTACCTTTGAAACAAACCATGTTAAGGCAAACAGAGAAATATTCAACTTTCCCTCAAAGGAGCATTTCAGCTTGCCTCATCATCTTCCTCCCCCCATTTGTACAAGTAGTCTCTCCAGTGTCTTTACCATAAATGAGCAGGCAGGCGACTTTACACCTGCTCCTGAGTACTCGCCAGAGCTTCAGAAGCTTTACTCTTCTGGCTCTCACAGCAAATGAGGCTCGATCGCACCTTCGATGAATTAATGTTTGCTGTCATGAGTTTTGTAAAAACAAATAGGTAATAGATGTAAAAATACCATAGCTTTGTATTCAGGCTCTGGTCTTCCCGATTTTATATTGTTGTAAAATTGATAATATCCATATATTTAATAGTGCAGCTTAAAACTTACATAATTTAATTTCATTCTAGGAAATAGTTTGTAGTACCAGGTAGGCCACTATTTCAAAACAGTAAAAGATCAAAGAGAATAAAAATTTGTTAAAAGGAAATAAAAAGACAAAAATATATAGTAAAATATCACCATGCTCTTTAAAGCTAGCCAAAATATCATCCAGTAACCACAGTGTTTTAGGAGGCACACTGTGTCAGGAATCAAGAACCCTATATCCCAAATAATAAAGTGGTAATAAGTATATATCGATCAATAATTGAATCTAAAAAGCAGAGTAAGTGAATAAGGAGAATAGAAACAGATTCATAGAGAATATTTTGGTGGCTGCTAGATGGGAGGTGGGTTTGGTAGGATAGGTGAAAATGTGAAGGGATTAAGAAGTACAAATTGGTAGTTACAGAAAAGTCATGGAGATGGTGAAGTACAGCATAGGGAACGAAGTCCACAATATTCTAATAACTATATAGGGTGCCAGATGGGTTCTGGATTTATTGCAATGATCACTTAGTAAATTATATAATGTCTAATCTTTGGGTTGTGTACCTATAGCTAATATAATATTGTCTGTCAACTGTAACTGAAAGATAAAAAAATATTTAAAAAAAAGGAATCCTAGGTTCCAGTCTTTGTCTAGCTAGCTGATCATAATGCATATGTTAGTGAACTCCATGGACCTCAGTGTCTTCATTCTTTATCATCAAAAGTGAAATTTTCCCAGGACTTCTGCAATTTCTTCTAGCCAAATAGCTTACCTTTTATTCAATGGGGATTAAATTCAGGTGAGACCCTACTTTCAGAATGCCACGTAATCGAACCATGTAATTTGAATTTGGTTTGGTTATTTAGGGGTAAGTCTCTTTCATACTTAAGGTAACTAGGCTCTTCCCAATTCTAGCATGAAGAGATATATTTTTACCTAGCATTGAGCAAATTTTTTGGGTGGGGGGGTGCAGTGAAGCAGGAAACTTTATTCAGTGCAAAGAGCTCAGTAGCGCTACAGCTTGGTTACAGCTTTTTACACAAAGAGCGCAGCTGTAGAAGAGCTCTGGTTCCATAGCCTGCCCTGCTCTGCTCTGTGCAGATCATCTACTTTGCACTGAGCCGGTCGGCTCCACTCCGTGATGGTCTCTGCTCTGGCCAGGCTCTTCGGTGTTTTAGCTCAGCCAGGGAGATAAAATCTTCATTCTTTGGTGGCAAGAGAGAGTGCACTCTGCATTGAATGAGTTGAATATATACTTCTAATGTTAAGATAAAGAATTAAAATGTTTCAGGACATTATGAGTAACTCAGCAATATACAGGGGTGGGCGAAAGGAGGTTTACAGTTGTGAGTATGTGAAACACAGAGTTAATAAGGCTTTTATAATCATCATAACCTGCCCGTCTTTTCTCATACAAACAACTGTGAACCTATTTTTGCTCACCCCGTATATATATTTTTTCCTTTTTTTTCTTAGTCTGTTCACCTTTTTTCACCCAGCTCCCAATCCCCCTCCCCTCTGAGAGCTGTCAGTCTGTTCTATGTATGTATGCTTCTGTTTGTTAAATTATCCAGTTTTTAAAGGGAAGGAGAATGTTCTGTGTTGAAAAAAAGCTATACTGAAGCTCTAATTTCCAGTATCTCAGAATGTGGCCATATTTAGACAAGGGTCATTGCAGATGTAGTTAGTTAACATAAGATCATACTGGAGTAGGGTAGGCATTTAATTCAATATGACCATGTCCTTATAAGAAGAGGAGAGACTCCTGGAAAATGCTATGTGAAGAGACAGAGATACCAGGACAAGATGGCCATTAGAAAACAGAGGCAGAGATTCCAACCATCATCTGTAAGTCAAGAAAATTTACATATTGCCAGCCACCCCCAGAAACAAGAAAAAACAAAGAAAGATTTTCCTCTCTAGTCTTCACAATGAATATGGCTCTGCCATGATATTGAACTTCTAGCCTACAGAACTGTTAGAGAATAGATTTTGGTTAAGTCTGCTGTTTGTGGGACTTTGTTAAGGTAGCCATAGGACACTAATACAGGAGACAATGGAATGAGGGCGTTTATTGGGCTTTTCCTGATCAATGTGCTCAAGGCGCTCGGAAAGGATCAGCTGGAGGCATTTGTCCACTGCTTCCCCGCACAGCATGGACTCCTCTACCTGCCTCCTCACGAGAGTTTCCTAGAGTTGACTCCCCAAATGGGAAGAAGAATAGTGGAAGAGAGGAAACATTTCTCCTCTGCTTTTGCAACTTCGGAATTAATAACTTGGTGCAGACATGTGCGATTTTGTTGTTGTAGGTTCTGAGTGGGATTGTGTAGGTTGCCAGCATGCTGTTGTTTGCATGATGCGTGTGCTGTATCTTAGTTTCCTGTTATTTTCCTATTATTCTAAACATCTCAAGCACTGCTCTTTAGGATACAGACCTGTCAAGATGTCTAGATTATAAAAGTGTGTCTTACACTAGAAGGTGGAAATGTCTATTTCCTTAAAAAAAAAAAAAAGCAAATATAGCAGAAACTGGCTTCTTATTCTAACTTTTTTTTTTTTTTTTGCATTTCTGTCATTAGCTAAGCTATTAATTCATTTGACAAAAATGGCCAAAACAAGTACAAATTCCTATAGGCAATAAAGACCATATATATAGTTCTTCCTTTTTACAAAAATGCATATCATCAAAAGTTGTAACAGTGTAATACTTCGATTTTCCCTGGTATTATTACTGTTAGATCTCTGAGTTGGCACAATTAACATCATCTTAAAAGGTTAAAAATTAGGGGAGTATATTTTAATCTTTCACATCCTTCTGTTCACTGGTAAGACTGTTTTGTGTAAGTAGTCAACAAACCTCTAAATTATACAAAGTGATGTTCCAGCTCATTATTTTAACTTTATTGATGTTCCCTGAGACTTACTAGGGCCAGAGGTAATAATCATTTTGTTTGGACTGGAAAGTGAGGTTGAGAGGTTATGTAAGTTTTGAATTTAGAAGTCACAAAATCTATTTCCAGTAGAATTAGCTATATCAGAATTTTTTAATATGTCATAAACATCTGTTTACTTGACTAACATTAGGCTATATACTTTTAACATAGAAATGCTAGAAACTATTATAAAGCAACTTTATTGCTTTTTGGCTTTATATAGCATCTTAACATCACTTGTGTAAGTTGGTATTTGTGAAGCTGGTTTGAAAAAATAATTTTTCCTTGTATGTTTAATTTTGTGCCATTCAACAGTCAGACAGTGATACGGGTTCTCCTCCTGGCTGGGCACGGGCTTTTGGATTTTTAAACTACCGCTTGCCTTGGATTCGAAATGACCTTTCCATGTTCATGTGTTTACCACATCTCCTGGTTTATTTTCTTAAATTTTTTTAAAAAGGTTGAAGACTACATTCCTCAAAAGTCAAAATAAATTTCCTTATACAGCAACAGCAAGTCCTCAGTTTACGTCATCGATGGTTTCTTGGAAATGTGACTTGAAGCTAAATGATGTATAATGGAACTGATTTTACCACAGGCCAATTGATGTGCACAAGAGTTAAGTTTCATGACATATTTCTGGTCACAAACGCATCACCAAACATCTAAATGAAGACCCAAAACACTTCTAACATCAAACAATGAAATAAATGTAAGCTATATATACTTTTAAGAAAAGTGAGTCAAAACAAGTAACATCATTCTCTTCCAACCTGCTTATTCCAGTTCAGGGTGGCAGCTGAACGGAACCTCTTTCGGCAGCTTAGGGTGCAAGGTGGGTCCCCGCCCTGGGCAGGCCTCTCTTCCATTGTGGGACACACCCACACCCACTCTTACTCAGACTGGCACGATGTAGACACACCAATTCACCTCACATGCACATCTTTGAGATGTTGGAGGAAACCAGAAAACTCAGGGAAAACCTACATGGACATGGGGAGGGCATGCAGACTCTACACAGACAGTGGCTCTGGCAGGAATCCATTTTTTTTTTTTCTCATCAGCATTATAACAAAACATTGAGGACCTGTATCAATAAGATTTTTCTCATGAATTGAAAAATGTATCTCCCTTCTGTATTTGAAATCAAGAAATGAAAAGGCACAATATTTAATCATTCAGTCATGAAAGTTGTGGATTGCTGATTGTTAACATAAGAATCCGAATTACAAAGTCATATAATTGCCACCATCTCGGTAGCTATGAAGTTCTGTCTCAAAACTATCAAGCCATAAATATGCTTTGGGATTAAAAATGGTGTCTTTTTCACTTACATACCCCAAATCCTCCCCTCAGTTACAGTTTGGGATTCGTGAAAACAAAGTTGCCTACTCAGTAGTGTTTTCATCTCTTTTCTTTGGGGTTCTGTAGAGCTTCTCAAACTTTACTGTAGTTACAAATCACCTGGGAATCTTGTACACAGGTAAGTTGGGTCAATATTCTGGGACGGGTTTTGACATTGTGCTTTTCTAACGAGCTCCCAGGTGATATCATTACTACTGGTTTCGAGAACACTTGAAATAACAAGAATGTAGTGAGCTCTTTTCTCCCTTCTTCTGGAAATAAAACATTTTCTATTGGGAAACCCATATTGTGTGTTATGAAACCTGACTCAACCTACCGGCCAATCAGAATGTCCCCAAACAAGTGATTTGGGGACTCCGGATGGCTTTTCTTCCATGAGCTAGAAAAGCTGGGGTTATATTTCCTGGCCCATCTAACGTGAAATAAGGCTAATATGAAAAAGGGTAAGTAAACAGATGAGAGAAGAATGTACCCCCCACCCCCCCAGGCCATTATTTGGATTTCGGGATCTAAATGTGCTTAATAAAGTTTATCCCTGAAATTACTAGCTTTTTGCTCAAGCTAGTCTGAGTTTACTCGTCTGTTACAGTCAAAATTCTTAATAAATATACCAAGTGCGGCCATGACCAGGGGAGTTGGATAACTACAGATAATTTAATTCAAAAACAGAGCCAGATAACTTGAGACATACTTAAGTATGTCTTAAACTTGAGACATACTTCAGAGTAAAAGTATTCTAATGCAAATTTAGAAGCAATGTGTTTGATTTCCAAAGTTATAGACTTAGAACATTATTTAAGATGTATTATAACCTCATGCCATCAGGGATGTAAAGGACTTTTGATAGCTACTTTTCCACTTTGTAGGGGAAGAAATCAAAATGCACATTTTCTTCAAGGAAGCTTTTAACTATGGAACACAGAACCTAGATCTCTCTTGCATTAGGATGTTGGCTTTTTAACAATGACAGTGTACTTCCATGAACTAATTATAAACCTGTCTAAATGTCCCTTTTTATCATGTTTTTATGTATTACACTTGAGCTAAATGTCTCTTTGTAACATTTTTATGTCTATTACATCTGAGAATTTGGGAGAATCATGTAATAAAACACAAATACAACTTGATGGTTCATCCACATGTATATATAAAAACGGAAAGATAAATTCTAATGTGACTCCAGAACCACTTCTGATGCTATAAATCACTATAAAATTCAGATATTGAAAAAACAGAATTCTCAAAAACTTGTTTTAAAAGTTAGAAAAATTGTCTTTATACCATTGGAATATGGTAGCTTTTACATTTATGTGTTCTTGAAATACTAGAAACTTGGACATATAATGAGAGGGATTTGGTATTTAAGTGAAACTAGCTGGTTAAATTTGATTCATATATCACAAGTTTTATAAACAAGTATATTTAATTGAATGATTTATTAAGTAAAACAATTAATTGGTATTCAGAAGTCCTTTAAGCCTTCAATAATTTTCTTTAATAGAGTCTAGAAACAGTTTTTATGCAGGATGGCTTACAAGTTCAATAGTAATCTTAATAGTGTTTGCAGTGTATGATAAGTTACTAATATAAGACTCAAATAAATCTTCAAACAACTTTACAAAAAAGAAAAAAACAAAACACTTTATTTTCCACAAGGAAGAGCAATAGGAAAAATGAAATAATTTCCCACATAGTTTTCTTAAAACAGAGCCTACAAGGACATATTCAGCACCAAATAAAAAAAGGGAAAAAAGAGAAATTACAAACAGCCATAGAGTATAATCTATAAAGCAAACATTTAATATTGCACTTTGTTTTACTAACATTTTGGATTTTACTTTTCCTAATTGAAAAATCAGGAATCTATCTTGAATACTGGAATACAACTGTGAACCTCACATCTTATATATCAGGAATTGACCAATATTTAGGAAAGATTAAAGTAATGCCTCTAAATAAAAAAGAAATATTTTAATGGGGAAAATAAAACTTTATTTCATAAAGTTTTATACACTTAGAATTTTATATTTTGTGACCCAGTGCCAATTACCAGACTATTGGTCATTCTTGCTTTCCTGTGTTATTTATGAGTATATGGTGGTAAATATTCCAATGTTATGCATATCAACAATTGTTCCCTAGAAGTTAGACATAAGAAAAGGGATTTTTCTGACAATCCCCCCGCCCCAAACAAAAATAAAACCACCAAATGCCCTTTATGCCAAATATTCCATTAGCTTTTTTGAGGGGGACATTCACAAAATGATTTTTAACAATAAAAAAATATTTCACCCCCATTTCCTTATTATCTAGTATTAGTTTGCTACGGGAGCCCAAACCCTTTAACTGAATCACTTAAAACGTGATTCATTTTTACACTGGGCTTTCTTCACCCTGTCAGCATTTTTCAAACATGAATTATCTTCCATGTTTTCTTAAAAGGCCACTTATGGAAAAGCCTATTTGTTTTGTATGAAGTTTTAAGACAGTATTTAACCAGGTCAAGCACCGAGCCAGAGTTACTATTATTTTCAGTCACTTTTATTAACTGTGGGGTGGGTGTTCAATGGCAGGACAGATGTAACACCCACTTCACACGTATGTTGTAACATCAGAGATGCTGATTTTCATTAAAAATATCAGAGCTGAATTCCTTCTAAAATAAGACAATCAGTACACTTGGTACCTTGGAAAATGTCATTTTAAGCATCATCATGAATGCTGGTATATGTTTTAAGCCAACTGTAAATTATCTTTAATATAAGCTGTAATTTACTGATGTAGTCATTTTTCCTATCTTATCTACATATACTCAAAGTGAGTGATTTCTCATGTTTAGCAAAATGTTCTTTAGGTAATGGAAAAAATACTCATTAAAAAGAAAACCCACAAAAATATAAAACATTTATTATTCCAGCACACATTCTACTATTTATAATTTTGAAGTTATACATTTTTAGAATAAAGTTGGATTTTCAAGCTCTGTCCAGCTTGAGGATAAGGAAATGTATAAATTGAGCTCTCTAATCATAACCTGAACATGCACCAGCAAAAATGATTTCCAACATATGTGTTTGGAGGTAACTAAGTAACTCTGTATAAAAATAAATGCATTTTCTCCTTCTCTCTAGTGACTGGAAAACTTCCATACTTTTAAAGTAATAAAAATAACAATAATTTTAAAGAGCAACAGCCCTTGACTCTTTGCTGGTGCCTGCCATACTGCCTTTTGTTACTCCATTCTTAGCTCTTCTAGTTTCTTCTTATATGTAATGATAAAAAGGGAATGCGGGTGGGTTATCACTTTTGTGTATGCCCCTTTTCCAAATTTCCCTCTCCAAAAAGCCAACCAAACAAACGAAAAAACAACTCAACAGTGCAACAAAACACAAAATAGCATTCCAACAGTTTGGCAAGTGATGCGTTCACCTGAGATTAAGTGATTTTAGGCAGTCAGTAACAAAATGCTGCTTTGCTGTTATAGTAGAAAGGCAACAAATTCTTAAAAGAAACCAAGAAGGTATACAATCTTGACAAAGTCTCGTATTAGCTTCTTCCTCTTATCTCTCTTCCCACATATCTGTTGCGTATCTACTACAGTAGGCTGCAAAACATACAGCAAGAAGGATTGGCTTGAAGGCATTTGATGTTTGTAAATAAATCCACAATAGGATCCAAGCTGAAGAGGTGATACATGGTCAGCCTAGTAGGACAATTTCTGAGCATGTGCATACGCAGGTAAAGTCCAGGCTATATTAAATTAAAAAAAAAAGTCAGTGCGTTTTTTTTTTTTTTCGTGTTAAAGTTTCTTTCAAAGCTTTCTTTTGTTCCTTGTTGTGCTGACCACACACAAGTTTTAAAAGAGTATCAGGAGTCTGGCATAAATGGGAAAAAAAAAAAAAGCTGTAGTGACAATGAACTGCACAATGTAAGCATTGAGCATGTGCAAATTTTCAAATCAAAAGAAGGATATCATCCCTCTTTATAACGTGGTGTCTTGACACGTATGACCATAGGCTAAGAAGACTGCTCCTGGTATGTGCCAGTTTTAAAGGAGAAAAGCTTAGATCTTCAAGCATGTTGGAGCAGTCCCAGAATGTTGCTGTAGGCTTCTAAAGCATGATCCTGGTTGTTTCATGTATTTGCCGTCTTTCTGGGCAAAAGCAATTCCACTTCCTCTGAAAACGTGTCTCCAAGATACTTCTCTGTTCTCAGCCAGGAAGAGATACAGTTCGGAATCCACATCAACTTGATTTAACTGCAGTGTTCCTTCAACGAGAGGGGCAGGATGGTCTATCGTCTGCTGACTGATCAGGATTTGGATCAATCTAGAAAGAGGAATACAGTAAGTTATTTGACAAAGTTTAGAAAAATGCAGCAAATGACTAAGATTTTGAGTATTAGTGGAGAAATCTAATTAGAAAGAACATACACAGCTTGAATGGGGAGGAAAAGGTACTAGTATTATCTATAAAGTACCTGATACCCAAGTACTAGCTTAACAATAAAATTTACAAAGGTATACCTGAAAAGCTAATGATTAAATTTTATCAGTGAATGGCATTTTACTCAGCACTTGGTAGTAATTAACACTCAAATACACACATGTTCAACATCTTTATAGCAAAGATCTCCTTTTGTATCCCTTTCATCCTTTTATAAAAACATCAACTTGTCTCTTCCATAGGCTTTAGGAAGAATGCAATTGTGTAAACAATGTTCTTGGTACTATGTGAGGTAGTAACTCATGGGGATAAAACCTAGTAAAAGGCCCAGGAATAGTGTGTATCAAGAAATAGCGACACTGCCCTGACTGGTGTGGCTCAGGGGATTGAGTGTCAGTCCACGAACCTAAAGGGAGCTGGTTCAATTCCCAGTCAGGCCATATGCCTGGTTAGGTCGCCAGCTGGGGGCATGCAAGAGGTAACGGATCAATGTATCATACACTGATATTTCTCTCTCTCTCTCTCCTTTCCCCTCTCTGAAAGTAAACAAATAAAATCTTAAAAAAAAAGAAAAGAAAAAGTAGTAGTAGTAATGCTGAATCCACCGGATAGAGGCGGCTTCCCACCTTTTCCCTCTCTGGAGTGACTTATATATACACATAGATTTATTAAAAGTGAATGTATTTTAGTTGCATCTCAGGTTCAAAGAGAAAGAGCACAAGAAGGTAAACTATTGGTTTTACTTCATTTCTTTTACTGAAAAATCTTTTGGGTAACCTATTTACTTGCATTTACATGTGTGACAACCCAACGTGCCTCAGACACTTCAGGTAAAACACATTTCAGAAGGAAAAAAGCTACATAACTTTTCTTTTAATGACTATCCTTTAAAGAAATAAAAGTAAAAATTTAATATAGTTTGTTAACCTCCCCTCTATGTGGTTAGATGCTAAGTAATCACAACCTGAACCAATTTAGGGTTTTAAAAGTTTTTGATTCTCTTTAGTTTATTTTTGAAGGAGGAGGTAGAATTTTATGACAGATTACTTAAAAGTGGATAGACTGCCATTCTTTTAAAATGCTGGACAGCAAGGAAGCCTCAGAGCCAATGAGAAATTACAGAATTAATAAGATGACAGAAATGTCTGAATAAAAATATGGGAACTAAATCTGTAACAAGTGGGAGAATATTTTTGGCATCTAATGGAAAATTTTATGAGTAGGAATAATTGGATAAAAAAATTATGTCTAATCAAGAATTTGCAAGAACAGATTGTGAGTATCCTCTAATCAATGCATAAAGTGTATCTCATATTAGCTACATCCGAAGGAAAACTGACTCTTCCAGTCACGGCATGGTGTTGGAGGGAAGAAGGGTAAATTTGTTGAAGAATGAAACAACCCTTTGATGTCTTATTTGGGGGTAATATTTCAGTGAGAAATAGCTATCGAAACTATAGTAACCAAAAGGAAAAAGCTAATTTTAGTGACTTACAAAATTATTTGGTATTATATTGGTATCAAGGCTGACTTTAAAGCCCCTCAAAATGTGTTATTACATACAGATGCTTTCTAAAGTGTCCTGAATTGAAACTGCTGCACACCCACCCTCCACCCTCTTACATGCCTTTGCACATGTCTGTCCTGCCCGAACTACCCTACCTTTTGAGGAGTACTATTTTTCAAGATTCAGCTAAATAACCACCTTTCTCAGGGAAGCCAGTGCATTCCTTTCTCATTGTTACATATTTTGCATCTAAGTTTGTTTTTCTCACCAGACTGTGAACTCTTCCCAAGCAAGGGCCATGTTTTATTCACATATGGGTTTAACTGTCATCAACATGAGATGAATAAAAATAATCTAAAAGTGTAATAAAGTTGTTTAAGATGTTATTGCAAATGTTATTTTTCCCTCATGGCTGAGAATGTTAAAATATGCAAAAATTAAATTGGAAAAGGATGATGAGTGAGATAAATTCTATTAATCAATGCTTGCAAAAATCCCTGTTCTATTGGTGCCTTAAAATATACATTATTCCTTCAGTTAGCACTTTGAAAAGCATAAGGTGGGTCATTATCTTTATTTTCCCAATAATAGAATTCAACAGTCATTACTTCTGGGTCATACTTAGTAATCTAACCATTAATCTGTCCTCTTAAATCATGTTTTTCTATAATTAACATGATAATCAAAAACTAACTTTATTTTAAAAAAGTATGCAATGTTTCTTCCCAAGACAGCCAGCCCATTTATACTTAAGGAGATGGTGCTTACCTCTGAATAAAGAGGTGGAGGCAAGAAGCGAAACTCCTGGATATATGCAAACAGTGGTCCTTGAAGTGCTCTCTCAAAGTCATCACAAGCACTCACTGGGGCAAGATTGTTCCGCCTTTGTTCCTCTGTTACCACTTCTGCATAGCTGGGTGGTGCTGAAGGAAAAAGATACACGCAATTCGAACAGCATGTTCTTATGCATGTCAAAATACACAGAATAATAGGTATTAAAAAGAAATATCGAGATAAAATAATAATTGTTTTGTGTTCAAATCTAGGAGAATATATGTTTTAAATCTAACATTAGGGGTACATCTACTCTTTTCAGGTACAAATATTTATCTACTCATAAAATACCAGGAGCAAAATTATGTTCTTGAAAATAATGAGAGATTAAACTTAGATATACATTATGTCAAATTACCTTCAGGTCTTTCAGGCAGGGATAAACCAAGCCAGTTCATATTCATGCTACACTGACTGCTTACACTTGAGGTTCTGCTACCAAATGGATGTAGAGGAATGGTACCAATGACAAGAGGCAAATTAAGAAATAAATCCATAGCTCCAGGAATATCCACATATACCTAAACAGTGAAAGGAGATGCTGGGTTTAGAATGCAAGTACATTTCCTTTTTAAAAACTAATAACCCAATTTTAATGTTATGTGAGGTCTGCATTTACTTAATTTTTTACTTATATACATATGATATACAAGAAGAGTTTATCTGTTATGTATAACACTATATAGTACATTTACATGCAAATAAGGTAAAATTAGTAATTTTAATTCATACTATATAAAGATTTATATTTACTTGTATATCATATATGGAATATAAAAATCAAATCCTAGATGTAAGACAAAATGATATCCTCATGACTTTAAGACTTAAAAAAAAACCCAACAAAACCCCGAAATAAAACTTTAAATTTATGCATACCATTAGTGAATATTCCACACGGATTATACTACAGTCCAGGATAGATGGAGAAACGGGTGGAATTTTCAGCAACTTGCCATTCCATGTCTCTGTCTTCCCAGATGATAAGGATTCCCCTCGCAAGTTAGCCACGAGCTGTTTTACTTCCTTCATTTTCCCTTTGGCATAGAAGGCCTGTGTTTGGTAAATGGCTGCCTTTGGCACCACCATTCGGGAAGAGCAGTTCTCAATCTCAGCAAATATCTGAATTGATTCACCTAGAGGGGGTAAAAGAAATTACCTATTGTTAAGAAAACAAAGCAAAACAAACAACAAACAAAATTGTCAAAACGAATGCAGATTCCTAGGCTAACATTGAAAATTTCGGGAAACTGCAAGGATGAAAAGTTGTCCTAACAGTGGCAAGTAACTTAAGAGTTATAAAAATGAACCAGGCATTTAGAGCAGCTCTTTAAAAAAGTAAACTATAGCTCTGACTAGTGTGGCTCAGATGGTTGGGTGTTGATCTTGCAAAGCAAGGGGTCGCTGGCTGGATTTCTGGGCAGGGCACATGCCTGGGTTGCAGGTTTGAGCCCCAGTCAGGATGCACAGAAGAAGCAACCAATCAATGTTTCTGTCCCTCTCTTTCTCCCTCCCCTCCCCTCTCAAAATCTAAATAAATAAAATCTTAAAAAAAAAAGACTATATTCCAATTTATGAATGCAAACTGGATAAGCTCAACTTGGGTTATTTTATCAAAGAATGCTGTTATCATGTTTGCATTTTTTTAGAAATACTGTGAATTTAAACAAAAAAGCTAAGTAAAGAAAGATTGTTTTTTGTGGTAATTTACTTCACACTTACCTGGGGTATAGCCCTTCCTTTCGATTTTGGCACTTAAGGATATTGGGCCTGAGGTACAGAACCAGCAACAGAGAGTCTTTTCTTTTGTGCCTGCTTGGGGTGACTGTAAGAAATAAATTTAGACAAAAAGATCAATGTTATGACTTGGAACAGTAATTAAATGGTTTAAAATACAATCCTAAGTTCTTGGGAGTATTTAAAAGTAAAAGCAGTGCTGCTTTTTTATTGGTAGTCAAATACACTTTTTTTTATACTGAACTATGTAATTTTTTATGTAAGTTTTCATTCAATTAAAGAAAAAAGGGTACAGCTCTTAACACCATATTCCATAAACATAATTTAAGCCCACACTATTTATGTATACAGTAATTAAAAACCAACCAACCAACCAAACAAAAAAAACCCTTTCCACATTCCATTTAAACTGCCTCAAATAAAAACAGGCTTGGAAAGCAACTTGGTTATAATCCCAAATGTTAACATCTTTCTTTGAGAATATGAAAATCAGTAGGTAAAAAAAGGAAAACTGCTCATTTTTAAAATTAATTCTTATTTGTTTAAAGATGTCATCATTTGTTTAAACCAATTATTTTTGAAGTTAAATTTGAATCTTGTGAAAAAAATACAATTAAAAAGAATTTCTTTTAAAATAGTTAAGTTTTTTGATAAAAGTGATAATCTCCCCATTGTTTGACATCCCTGCATTGGAATAATGTAAAGCAATACAAATTTTACATTATGATAATTTCAAGTTAAATGATACTGTTTTATAATAGTATGAACACCACCATTCCTTTTCTACTAAAATTATACAGGGAACAGATTGTTTGTTACTGGTGTTATCTTCTGAGTAAGAGAAATTTCATATCATATACTGGTCTTATTTTTAAAATTTAATGTTATTATAGTATCAGGAAATATGACCATATTCTTCATAGTTTGTGTGCCTTTAACTATATTTTTTAAAAAAATTAATATTTATAAAAAATTTAAAGTAAAACCACTATTTTAACATTGTAAAATTAGTGTTTAGGTAATTATTCATTGGTATTGATATGCCAAAAACAAAGAATGAAGAATTCAGTCAATTCTTACCAGTAATGAAGGAGTGTTGATATCTATATGCTCAAAGACTGTAAATTCCTTCTTTAATTTTACTGGTAGAAGCCAAGGCCTGTGCAATTCGGCTTTCACCCAATAGCGCACACTGCCATGTCGGCCTTCGAATGAGGTAGCAAGTGGTCTGTGCAGAATATAAAGGTCAATATATTAATCTTATATCTCTTTCTAAAAATTACACAGATCAACATAGAAGTGTTAATATATTGTACTGTTATGTATCAGTGAGATATCAAACATAACTTTTATACACTTCCAAAGGGATAAGTCATTGGGGAAAAAAAACTGTTTCCAAATAACAATATATAGTAGGTAACTATTATAGAAATTTTGTTTAAAAAAGCTAGAAGAATACAATTCCTTTAAACAGAAAAGCAGCTACTTTTAATGTTGGTGGTAAAATTATGAAAATTTGGAAATTAATGGTTCTTGAAAAGGTCCTGAATATAATTTAAAAATAAAGTTGAGAATGGTTTAACCATTTCAATTGAGAAATTACAGACACTGGTTAAACATTCAGACCAAATTCCTTACTGTAGTCCACTATTTATTTGCTAGGAATTATTATTTCTTGTTATAGCAATTACTTAAGAAGGTCTACAAAAGGCCTGTAACAGTTATAATTTCAAAATTTTCACATTTCATAAAGTCTACTGAAATGTTAAAGAACTTTATATATCCCAGTTTGCTCATGTTCTCTTCTTTGGCCATGTTTCTAACTTTTCTCCATAGGCTGAAAATGAAAAATAAATATTTCTATTGACCTGTATCAAAGGGAATCGGGGTAGTTTTCAGCTTTGCTAAATTTTATTACTTGTGAAAGATGTTTTTCATCTTTTTCATAATTTCATTACAAAAATGGCCGATGTTCAGTTATTTACAAGCTAGAGTGCTAGCTTAGATTAGTATAAGAAGTAGTAGAGTTTTTACAACTTTTTTTTAGCATCTATCTATACTCTTGCATTAATTTATGTATCACAGAAAAATAAAATGCAGTATTTTGCTAGGTCTAGTATTAGCCTTATTGTACTCACAGACTTAAAATATTTCTCTCAGAATGTAGACTAGGACATTATATTTGAAATGATGTTAAGTAACATGGTAAATAGAATACTGAACAATACCACTTAAAAACTCTAACCACAGAAAACAACTTAGTGCCAAATTAATGAATATAGAATCAAGTACATATTGCTCTTTATCCTCTAGAACATTGAGCACAAATGCCACCTTACATGTTATAATATCTGTTAAAGGCATCCTTTAAAAAAAATTTTTTATAATCTTTTGTAATGATCTTCTGTTATATTAAAAATATACCCCTTTCCTTCTTTCCTTCTTACTAGGTCTCAAGCCTTATATTAAGGTGTCTATGATGGATGTTTCCTTTTAAGTCCAGGTCATAATATCTCTTGTGTGACCTTCTCAAGGGCCTTTTGCACAGAAGCTTTTGCATTCATATCAAAAGAACATCACTCTTATAAGTAGAATATTCCTAATTATGTTTATGTTCTTAGTTTATTGCTGTTGTTGGTTAACATTAGCAGAAAAAATAGAATACTGAATTTTTATAAATTACTAATGAGAAATCTATTAATATTTTACCTTTCCTGCTAATGCTAACTGGTGATAAACTAAGCCTACAGTGCTTAACTATTTGACCAGTATCTTTCAATTCACTCATGTTAAATTAAATATTAAAGTTTTAAAAACCTCATAAATCTTGAGGCAGAGTACTAAGAATTAAGCTTTGCCTTCTATAATTTCACCACACTTCATTAAGAAACAGCTTTTTTAGTACACTGTTTTCCTCTAGCAAGATTCAGTAATGAAAAGGGTTTTTTTTTTAACTAAAAATATTTAAACTTGCAATAATTTTAATTTTTAAAAAATGGATGTCTATAAAAAGTGTCAGTTACTTCAAATACTTACGTCTGTGGAAGCTCGAAGCTAAATGCATATTCATGCCTTCCTGAATGAATAGTGTTGAAGCCTTCTTCGGAATTATCATCATCTAAAACAGAAAAAGAATAAAAACCTGTTATCAAACCTTTACACACTTTATGGTGGCATAACTTTAAAGATGTTCATATAATGAGGCCATAAGTTTTACAGTCCGAGAGATACAAGTTTTAATTCCACCTTCATCACTTTTCTGAGAAAAATGAAAATCCTAAGTCTTCAGCTGCCTCATTTGTGACATGGGGTTAATACGTACCCCATAAGCGTCCTTTAGGGGAGAATGACCTGAGCTGTAAAGACCTCTGTACCTAATGGAGTGATATGCTCAACCAAACATTCAGATCTGAGGCTAAGGTGTTATCTATGTCTCCAAATATTTCCTTAACCTTATTAAGACTACACATACACACACGGAATGAAAACTGTTCACTTAAACCTTTAAAAATGTCAGTTGATGCAAATGAGAATGTTACAATTATAAAACCATTAGAAAACTTTCTATCAAATAGATGTTGGAGTTAAAAAAAAAAGGAACGGTGATTTTAATGTCAGTTTCATGGATAAGGGTGACAGTAAGTTTGTCCTAGAAACATCTAAAAATTTGCATAGATATAAAATATATCCGATTTAAAAGGTGGCTAACTGGGCAACACTGTCCTACATCCTTGAAAAACGTAGTCTAACTAGGTTGTTCTCACTTGCTTGAAAAAAGGAATGACCTTTCATCTTATAACCAACTGCTTTTGGTCAATCGGATTATTTAAAAAATGTTCCCAAAATGTATTAACTAAAAAAAGGTGGGAGGGAGATTCTGGATTTTAAAAAATGATTTCTTTTTAGGGTTCTGACTGGGTAATTGTCTTCTGCAGTTTTCTCGGCATTAATAGAATACTTCTACCATGAAAGTTGACGGAACTGGAATTATCATTTAACTTTTCTTCACCAAAACAGTCAATATACACAAAAACTGTGACGCTCCTATTATGAAGAAGAAAACAAGCGTCTACATTTGGATATTTTCATCCAAACACCACGATGATTCCTTTCAGCGCAGTACTATTTTCCTCGTCCCCTGTGAAAATCCTTTGAACGGATTTCAGCACCAAACACTGGCTGGTGAGCTGAGGGCCATTTAAATTCGCTGCCCTCCAGAGCGCCCAAAGTTTGCCTCCCTTTCCCTTTCTTCCCTTCTCGCTCCCTTTATGTGCCAACTCAGCAGTCTCATTGAGGCGAGCCGCGGCGGCCGCCCCGTGGTAAACAAGTGCCGGGCTGTCAATCAAGAACTAGAACGGAGCAGGAGAGGACCGGCCTAAACCGGCGCCAGCAGATCCCAGCCGGCCCGCCCGCGCGCCGCCGTCGCCCGCGCGCCCCGCTATACATACGGCATACGTCTCTGGGGCTCGCGCCCGCGCCCGCGCAGCCTAGCCTGCTGGCCTGGGGGCGGGGCGACCGTGGGGCAGCGCTTCCGCTTAACACGCCCCAGCCGGCGACCGGTTCTATCTGGCTCGGGCCACCCCGACACCTTTACAGTTGCGGTGAGAGCGCCTGGGGCGGTGAAGGGTTGGGGGAGGAAGGGCAAACGCCCCAGGAAACAATGGGCACGGGGAGGGAAGACTCGTTGAGGCCCTTGCCCAGCTTTGGATGTTACAGTCGCTTTTCTTTCCCTTCCTGGCCAGCCTTTGCGCTCAGGTCAAATCAAGGTAGCGGATCTCATGCCTACGTAGTTTAGGGAATACGCCTTGTTTTTTTAGCTAAGAGGAAAACAAACGGTCACAGGAATATCTGACATCTACTCTAAACAGGAAAATAAAGAGTCCTGCGAACCCTGTCCGCGTTCCCTCTAAATAGGATTATCAACTAAAGTTGTGCCCGGGGCCACTTGGCACCTTAAGAGCAGCAGGAGCTTCTCACCTACTCCTTTGATGCCCGAATCGTTTATGTCGGGGCCCAAAACAGGCCGAGGTGAGGAGGCGACAGAACATGATGTGACTTAGGCTATGGGCACCTCCACAAGCACGGGAAAGAAGGCAAGTTAGGGCGGGGGCGACCACTCTAGAGGGACCTTTACCGGCGCACGCCGGTTTCAAGCCTCGCCCCCACTGGCGCGACCCACTCTCCCCACCCGCCCGCACCCAATCCAATCAGAGCCTGGCATCGCCTTAGCAACAGGCTAACAAACCGAGCTCCGCCTATCGCTGATCGCCGGGGGGCGGGGTCTCAGTTACCAGGCTAGTTTGAGAGGTCCCGGTTTAAAGTCATTGAAACTATTCCAGGCTAAGATCTCGTCCATGCTTTGCAGGGGTTTGAGGGGTGTTTTGTGGGGTTACAGGGCACATAGTTTATTTTACAATGAAATCATGGAGCAGCTAATAAAATTGCGTTTGTCCCCATAAGTCGTTATTCTACTTCCACCCCATTTCGAGTCTCAACCCTATAAAAACCTTTGTTCTCACCGTTTTATAAAAAGCTGCAATATCCAGAAAGGTTCAAACAAACTCATGTTTCTGCTTTTCAACAAATACGACGATTGTCATTAGGCATTAGCAGTTATCAGCGTTACTGCTTCGTGAGATTAGTAATTATTTCAGGATGTAAATTACCTATGTTTAACCGAAGCCTAATCAAAGAAATGATTTAATCTTAATATTTTTAAAAAGTGCATTAATGCTGTTAACTGAAAGCATCCTTCATTTCTACACTTGCCAACGCTCAATTCAATTCGCACTTCCTCAGGCACGTTTATATTAAAAATGAGAGTAAAAATGTACTCTACTCTTTGAAAAACAGTCTACATTTTAACTAAATATTGCATTAAAAAGAGAAGTACAGAATTACATAACCAGTTTTAACATTATATTCTTCTTCGTCTAGGAATTAAGTCATCGCCACCACCTGACGCGTGCAACCAATCTGCTGAGAGCTGAACAAGCGCCCCTCCTCACCACCCCCAAGAACTGGTCCGAAACAGGATTGAACCGCTTCTAACAAAGGGTGGAAACTTAGAAAAACAAGCTTAGAGTCGTCTATATTTCCCCAATGTAACGATTTAAACAATAGATTTGAAGTCTCAGGACCCCTTCAACGTCTGACAACCCCTTGTTCTCCCTTTTCTAACCAAAAATCATATCCAGTGTGCCGAATACTTTTCAATTTCATTTGACTGGCATGGGTTTCATTGAATGCATGTTTCAAAGTTAGGTATGATGCTCGAAAAGCAAAATTACTGACCATAAATGGCTTCTAAAACTGATTTGAAACCTACCAGAATAATAGACAATATCCTTTAAAATAGATAATGCTTGATACAAATTTCTGAAAGAACTGAAAAGAATACGGAAAAAAACACGTGGGGTGTTGATACCATATGTCAAAAATAAGGCACAGCTACCCTTTATCAAAAACAATGATCAGCTCTTTATAAAGTTTTTTGCGTGTCAATATTAAAAATAAAATACACCTATTAACCCACTTAAAAATGTTACTCCATTTCTTGATTGAAGCTTAGATTTTAAGATCTAAGGTCGTAGAAGACAGGGGGAAAAAAACCCTAGCATTGGACTACAGGTTTTAGCAATTCAGTTGAAAACAGTAAAATTATTGAATCAGGTTTAAGCAGAATTTATACGTAAGGTGCAAATGGATGGCAAGTGCAAATGGATGGCAAGTGCGTATAGCACATACCAAGCCGGCTATAGAGGTAGTTGATTAAGTGCAGTTTGCAGTCACTTTGCAGATGCCTGCATGCATTACGACTTAACACACGATGAATGTCAAGGAGAATCAAAATCTTTCAACTTTGCTAATCTTTTATCAAACTGCTCTGTGTATGCTAGGAAGAGAATTATATTAATTTAGAAAAATCGAAAGGTACATTCCTAAAGAAAACAGTTTTTATGGTTTCTGAATAATACAGAAACTTACCTCTTTCGTGTCCAATTAAGATGTCTTTATGGTTGAAATATTCTACTTCTTCAGTATAATTCTGTGTGTAGGCAGTATTGGAGCCGGCGTTTCTAGATTCGGTCCAGCGTACTTTTGCATGTCCTCTTGCATGAATTTTCAGAGATTTTACTCTGATTTCTCCAGTAACTTCTAAATTCACCCTTCCTGAGACAGTATCCCCACTAGAATACACAGGGACATTGCTGTCATTAAGACAGTCCAAGCTTATTGTCAAACTCTTCACCTTTCCCAGCACCATGTTTATAACAAAAATCTATAAAAATAAAATGTAAGACAAGTCAAGATCACATATAAAATGTGATCTTAACACTGATCGATGTATTTGCCGTGCAAAAAGCTTGCAGGCAAGATCAGTGATTCTTTACAAATAGTTCATTGAAATTTCTTAAAAAGTCACAGCAGCGAAGAGGCTGCGGCTCCGCGATCCTGCTACTCTCAGCGGTCTCCTTACAAAGACGGCGACTGGATCCTGCCAGCTCACTTTAAGTCCAGCTTTGTGGGAAAAACAACCCCATTGCGCATGCGCACGCCGCGCTGCTGCCCGCCCTCCGACGTCGGGCTCGCTCCCTAGCTCTCGGGTACAGTAGGTGCACAGCTTGGGGAAGAGCACGCTGGGGCTGCGGGGAGCCTAAACCCGACTTTTCTTCATTGTGGGCTCCAATTGGTCGTCAGGCTGTCGTAAATCCTAGACGTGCAGCCTGGAACCCCTTAGCAGCACATTCTATTTAAAGATAATGGCTGAGGGGGGCCCTGGGGAGAAGGGTTGGGTGGGGAGCTGTTTGCAAAGCCTAGTAAGGATAAACTGCTGAGTGACCAGCACGAAGCGTACTCTACGGGCGCTGCAGGGTTTTGCCCACGGCTTGGCTGGAAAGGGGAAAAAGTGATGTGCGAAGAGAGATGGGGGAAGGGTAATAACCGGTTGGGCAAGCGGCTGGTTGCTGAGCATAAGCGAACGATTTTTAAAAGAAAACGTAATAAAACTAGGCAAGAAATAATGTTTTCTCAAAGGAACTTTGCAGGCGGGGTGAAAACGAACTCAGTTGAGGCCAAAGGAACTGTCAAAGAAAATGCTATAAAAAGCAAGGAAGAGAACCAAACATAATTTAACCAGTAGGTTTTACACTCTCCTTAACTGCTTTCTTTTCCATCTCTTAATTAGATAGCAACGAAAAACAACCAAATTGTTTGCATGATGACACTAGGGGGAAGAAAGGCTTGGCCACTTCCTCGAAGGAAGAAAGCCCTTTTTTTAAGACACCAACTATACAGCTAGATTTGCAGGCTATGACCTGATTAAAATTCCTGTGTCCAGAGGATTTAAGAATAGAGTTCGGCCATAAAAAGTACCACCTTATAAAAGGCAACATGACATAGCACTTTAGCTGACAATGTTTACAAGATGAGAAAATCTTTTTAAAAAATTAGTGAAGAGCATAATATTTTTTGAAAGAAACCATGATTTGGTATATAAATAGGTCTTAAAGCTTTAATTTTAATTTTTAGTCTTGGACTTTCAACATAATAACTCTAATACATCTTAGAGGCAGGTACATTTGTCTCTATTGTGAAAGTTTTGGTAACAAAGAGCAATACTTTCATAAAATCACACTGAGAATCAAAGCATAACAGCATACATTTATCTAGGTTTTTTTGAAATCAACAGATCTGCTTATAAGAGATATAGAAAGAAAAGAAAAATATGAATCTGGATATATATTTACATATATGTATATGTATATCTATCTATCTATCCAAGTATACGTTGAAGAGTTTTGACTGTCCATATTTAAAATGTTTTAGATTCTTTTGTACCATGTATTTAGATAGATTGAACCTATGAGTCACAATAAACTCGTTAGGCTTGCTGTTTTTGAGAAGAAAGGAAATTTTATTTAGTTGAATTTTAGTTGACAAGGCAATATCTTGGACTCAAAAGCATTATACGAGGGTATAAATATGTAAAATATTTGGACAGTTAATGGGCAGGTCATTTATCTCTGATAATTTAGATTTTTATGCATAAAACTATAAATTTGTGTATGTTGAGTGGAGAAAATAGTCTTTCTTTTTTCCCTCTTGGTTGACACCTGGTGGAAATTCTCTTCCAAGTACTTGAGGATCTTGTACTGGGTACTACTTGGGTTTTTTCGCCACCTAGTGGTAAAAGTGGTGAATTTGCTAAAATGTCAGCTTAACGTTAAAGTCAAATGGTATTTATTAAGTATTTAAATGACAATGGACAAGGAACGAATTTAACAGTGTAGTTCACAATGAGGTCTTCGTTACTAAATTTGCTTTAATTATTAAAGGTTAGTGAACTATGGCTAAATTCTTAACAATTACTAGTAAAATTTCTCCAGTCGAAGTACATTTTTGAAAAAATAAGAATCAACTGTTTAAATAAATTAAAATTGCATTTATCCAAAAAGAACCCTGAGATTTATTTATATGTTGGAAATTTGTTTTAACACATTAAATCATTCATTTCCATCACTATCTTACCTTATTTCTTCTGTTTGAAGCTTTTAGGATATCATAAATCATTGTCTTTATTATATATTTTGTTATTTCTCTTTGCTGTCTTTCTACTGTGTCTTTCTAAATACTTCTAGTAACTGACAAGTTACCAAGATTTTTTTTATCCCCTATCATGTTCACTTAACAATCCCATTCACCCTAACTACTACCTTTCTCCTCTTTGAATTCAGTTATGCGACTCAACTTTCTTAAGTTTATAAACTTGAATTGGCTTAATTTTGTTTTCTTCCTATTTATTCAAATTATGAAAACACCAGAAACAAAGAACAAACAAAGAACTCTGGTGTTTCTAAAATCTTTGTTTATGTTTTTATTTCTAAAAGAAAAAAACAATTAAATTTTGAATGTTTTCTCTTGAGAGTCTTATAATCTCCGCTTTAAAGACTACTTGTCTAAATATCTATCCTTTAGGTAGCTTGAAATGCTGTACTGCAGCTGTTTGTTATCTTGGGCTTCTGAACTTGCTTTACTGGGCTCTCAGTGTATTTTGCGTTAAATTGAAGCTATTTATCCTTACCACCGAGGATCTTTCCTACTGCACCCCAGCCTATCTCATGTGCTACTTCCTCCTACTCATCTGCTAACTCTTAAAACTACTGTCAAGTACATCTTTTGTCCCCTTTGTTAGCTTGTCTCACTGTTGCCAGTGTGCAGTTACACACTGCTTTCTGTGCCCAGAACAACATCTCACTGCTGTGTCATCTCCTTTCCCTTCCTCTAACCCCTCCACCAGATTGCATTGACACAACTTCTAATTCTGACTGGATGGAATAAACAAGTCCTCCTCCCCTTTCTATAGCATTTTCAGACTTTAAAAAGAAATCTCTTTGTATGGTATTTGATACCTGGATTTTTAATTCAATGGTTGTTCCACTGCCAAGTCTGGAGTTTTTCACCTATTATATCAAAATACTCAATTGTTATTTTTTAAAAAAAGAAGTCATCTCAACTGAAAAGTGTTGGTATATGGCTGTAAGAAAAACCATACCAGCCGTCAGAACCTGTTTCTTTTCTATTTTTCATGTATAGTTTTTAAATCTTCACTGAGGATATGTTTTTATTGATTTTAGAGAGAGTGGGAGAGAGAGAGAGAGAAAAATTGAAGTGAGAGAAACATCTATCTTGGTTGCCTCCCATACATGCCCTACTGAGGCTGGAATCAGCAACCTAGTTATGGGCCCTGACTGGGAATTGAAACCTCAGCCTTTTGCTGTATGGGACAATGTTCTACCCAACGGAGCTCCTCGGCCAGAGCCAGAACCTGTTTCTTTAAAAACGTGAAATCCATGACTAATTTTATTTTAACTAACACCAGATAGGCATGAGTGATATAGAAGTAAAGGAAGTTTTTTCAGTTTTTTAACTCTTCATTCTGTATTTCAGGATTTTATAACTCTGACTTGACTCTTTAATATCTTCAGACTGCAACAAATTTGACTTCATTGTGGAGACTGGAGGTAAGATTTGCTATATTTTTAGCAAAATGAGTAAAACTTGTTTTTTATATTTGATAGTTAATTATATATGTTTGTGGTATTCTTCACACTTAATAGACATTTATATGTGTTGTGGATTTCATGAGAAAATTCAGTACCAAATTTGGTTTTGTTCTTCCTCATTAAAAAGTAGTGTGTTATGTGTCATGTGAGCATCAGTTAATCTTTTATTTAAGCTTTTATTGGTTTAAAGTGAAATCATCTATAATTTACCATCCACCCAGAGACATACCACTGTCAACATTTTGGTGCATTTCCATCTAGATGTATAACTAAGAAAGAAGAATGGTGCCAGTTAAACTATGGCAATGGTTTTTATCATGAGAATTCTTCATCTGCAGATTTGATTAGTGCCTCCAAGGGATAGTGTCTTGAATGGATTTGTTACACTTAGGATCTGCTAACTCAGATGAATTGGTAAAATTTATTCATCCAGGCTCAGGTGGCACTGGGCCTACAAGGATCAGAAATGCTAAATTTCTTTTCTGAACTATTTCATGACTTGTGACCAGGCACAACTTTATGTAACAAGGATAAGATCATTCTAATTATCATAACTAATAGCTTCTTGGCAGACTTTGAGCTTTAGTGACAAAGTATAGTTGAAAGGAACCAGTTATCAGTTTTTTACATCAAATTCATATCTGGTTAACTGGAATTTTATATTAGATATCTTACTTGGAGAATGTTGTCCTTCCACTCATCTACATTTTCTCTGTTGATGAAGAGAAGATTATTCTAAGTGATTTTAAAAATGCCAGACTTGTTATTTACTACTACTGTTTCTCAATACTGTTTAATGGAAGCACGTTTCAAGGGTCTTCCCCCTAAGGTTGTTAGTTTTATTTACTGTTATCAATTATTATCCTTATGTTATCCTAACTTAAAAATGTAAGAGAGAATTATTTCTTTTCACCCATCTGTGATCAGCTCAGTTTTCATGTTACTGTCTTTCCTGTTGGGGAATTTTACTTGCTACCATACTGAAGAAGTAGTTATGATGGAGAAAGTGTTTGTTGGGGAAAAGCTGTAAGGAAGAGGGACCATTTAAGTTTAAAGGTTTGCCGAGGACTCACTGCCTCCAGAATTTTAAGTGTTTCAAATGAACTTTTATTTCAGGTTAGGTGATGACTAAACCTTAAAATCACCCATTTAATCTATGGTCTAGTAAATTCACATTTGGATAATTAGCAATTGGTTTTATACTTGTTGTTTAGCATAAACATTCCTTTAGTTCATGTATAAAGTACTTCAATACATTTTGGTGGAAACATGAAGCAATGGAAATTTTCTGCTTCAAACTGATATAACATTTTAGTAGTTATGTACGAATTTCAGATTATTTTGCTGCAGAGAATCTGATAGAAAGAAATTTAGTGCTTTAAGATTTTGGACTTCGAAACATATGAAATTTTATGGGCATGGTGGTATACATGCCCAGAGCAAAATAACCAATGTAAGGAACAGAATTAAATCATAGAAAATTTACAAATTAAAATAATATAATGTATCTTTGTCTTCAGAAAGTGGGAGTAATGCTACGGTAAAGCCAACATAGTTTTATAGGGTGTAACTTAAAAACAAAATTTGGAAACTCAGGTAGATGCCATTTTACATAATAATTCTGTTGTCCAAATCACATCTTTTCTACTCTTAGAAATAAGGAATGCTTAATTTTTACCATGGGCCACTTGAATAGGGAAAAGTCTTTTAACTTTAATCTTTCATTTTATTATTATTAGTTTTGCTATTATTTGGATTCGTTCTTGTGAAACTTGGTAAAAGTTCTTAGAAAGGTGAATGTATAAGAAGAAACTGAGCTGAGAGCCGCCCTCATGCTTAGGTTTTTCCACAAATGAAGAAGGGGAAACCCTTTCAGAAAGAGTTATTTTGATAGACAAGTGGCTAAATGGGAGATTGTTGCAGGGAAAGACTGATTATAAAATAGAGCTGTGATTCTAAAGAGGATATTGTGGGAAAAAAAACACTTTATATTACTAGCACTAGTCTTTCTCATCTTCACAAATCTCAGTGCTTTTATGTTCAATCACATTGGTTTTATTTTTCTCTATCTGTCTCTGCAGTGACTTTCACTCCAAATGAAATGAAATGTTGGCCATTGATTGGCTCATGGTGGCCAGTAGTTGGAGGACAAAGCTGGTTTAGTGAACTACCTAGAAATCACAACATTAAAGATAAGAAAGACTTTCAGAGAGTAGTGTGAGGGTGAATGGCAAGAGATATACCCTCCGGAGGATATGGGGACAGAGAAAGATGAGAGGAGAGTTATGGTGGAAAGATAGGCCAGAGACTGCTCAGTGGTCAGGTTCACATTCAAAGAACGGATATGGTACAGGTATGTCTAGTAATGGCAGGGAGTCAAGAAGACTTTTTTGGGGAATTGGGAAGTCTGGCCGATAAGATGGAAGGAGGGGGTCAGGGTTGGTAGGATGAAGCAGTTTTTTTCTTATAGGTGTATAGGACACGTATAAATTTGCCAAGAAGTCCAGAAACCACCAGGTTGTACGCTGAATGGTGTGTGTGTGTGTGCACGCGAGAGAGAGCGAGAGAGAGAAAGAAATCATTTTAACACCCAGAATACTAGCATATTTTAATATGATTATTAACTTTAAACCTTAATTTTTTTTGCTCATTATCTTATTTGTCTTTTAATAGCCCTATGAGGTAAATGCCATTACAGTATATCAATTTTATAAACAAGGAAACAAACAGAATGATAAAGTAACTTGACCAGTCTCATGCAGCTAGTGACAGGTGGTGCTAGCTGAACCTGTGTTCTTAATCACTACGCCGCACTGCAAGCGAGTCAGTAGGCTTATCTATCAAATGCCTCTTTTAATAAGGCTTCTGTAACCATCTTACTCTCCCCTAGTTTGGATTAGGTGATTCTTCTGTGTTCACAGAACCTTTTAAAAATTCTATTTCTAAACAATCTTTTATATAGGTTTAACGTTTGTCTCTTTTATAATGTTCCAAGCCCCTTAAGAGCACTCTTCATGTCTTATTTAATACTCCAGTATTAATCATTTTTATATCTCCAGCACTTAGCATAGTGCTTGATACATAATACACACTCAAAAAATGTTTATTGAAATGTGATAAATTGATAATGAAATATTATTTTTAAGAACTTTTTATTGTAAGCTTGTAGAATCTTATGGGAAGTTTTTCCAGATAACCATGTTAAACCACATAAGACTGATGAATTAAACATAGGATTTAAGTTCAGACCATCATTTTGTAAATGTAGGCTGGCAACCAAAAGGTCATCGTCACGCTGCTTTATTGTCCAATCCCAGTCAAAGTAAATAAGAATTACTGGCCTGTGCTGGAAATACAGTTTTGTAGTTAGTAAGTAAGAATCATATTAAAAATACATATATCCGTTTTCAGCCTTTTTCTACTTATATTAAATTTAGAATATTATTTGCTATTGATGAATAAAAGTCTTCCAGCCTGCGTTTGATTGCTTAGGAAAAATGCAGTTGTGTGCCATAGCAGAGAGCACAATACCTGACCGTAAGAATTCGGGAAAATTAAATTAAGCTTGAAATATTCTTTATCTGTATTTTTAACATAATTTTATAGCTGACATTTAATAAAGTATTCTGAACAGCTTTGCAAGCAGGTAACATGAAGGTTTATTTCAAAAGCTTTGATTATGTAGCATTTTTATTTATTTATTTATTTATTTTTAGAGAGGGGGAAGGAAGGGGGAGAGGAAGAGAAACATCAATGTGTGGTTACCTCTTGTGCACCCCATACTGGGGACCTGGCCTGCAACCCAGGCATGTGCCCTGACTGGGAATTGAACTGGCGACCCTTTGCTTTGCAGTCTGGCTCTCAGTCCACTGAGCCATGCCAGCCAGGGTCCCAGTGATTATGTACCATTTTATTTGCTATATGTATTGAGATTATGTATAGGTGAAATTAAAATCACTAAAAACATTTCTGTGGACAAATATTCATTCTGTGGACAAATATAGGTTTGATAAGTCAGCAATCAGGTGAAACTCTGATGACTAAAAATATATATTATTTTAAAATGAGTTTTATATATATTTAAAAATATTTTTATTTTATAAACAATGAAATAATTAGGTGGAAAATTATTCAGTATTTGCTGCAGAGAAGCCAATTTGTATGGGTTTATGAATGGAAACGTGATGTAACATTCTGGATTCTTGTAAGACATCAGAAAACATGATTGCGGGGGGCTAGGGGGTGAGTCGAGATGGAAGAGGATATAAGGGGGATAAATGATAATGAAAAAATACAATAAAAACAAACTATTAAAATTAAAAAAAAAGACATTCAATTCTTCTAGAGAAAAACAGAAGCACAAACGAAAAATAAATGGAAGAAAAAAGAGAACAAGCAATGGTGAGTCCTGTGGATCGTTTGTTTTTATAAATTTAACTCTTGAAGAGATGAATTAATTTTCTCTTAATAATTTAAAGAAAAACTCTAGGCATATGTTTAGTGTATTATCTTGCATGCTATACTAAACGAAGGAGCTCTATGACAAAATGATATGAGTAACAAATCTAAAACATGATAATTAAATTTAGAGAGTGTTTTCAGTGAGCAGAAATGTACAGTCATGTATTTTAAAATTTTCACTTTCGGAAGCTGGAGTTCTTAGCTTAAAATTTATAAAAGAAACATACTGTAAGATAGAAAGATAAAAAATACCCACATATTTTTCTTCAAAATTATGAGACTTAAAAGAGCTTTAGGTGTACTATACACAATGTTCAGTCTGTCAGTGTAAGACCCGTTATTAATTAGTTAAAATCTTATTCTTTTTTACAATAGGGTTTTCTTCTACTAAACAATGTTTACTTATTAATAAACAACTATTTAATTCATAGAAAATATTGTTTTCCACAAATTTATACATTTGGTCCTCATTGTTTTATAATATGTTTAAGTATATTCTCTTATAAATATGCTGTATTTGCTATACAGTGTATATGTACAATTTGCTGTGGGGACTTTCATGTGCTTACTCATAAGGACAGGGGGTAAAGAAATATTCCTTGTCTTGGCTGTGCTAATAGTTTGTGGTATTATCTCATTCCTCAGAAGATAGCTTTCTGTAAGGACATTTTTTTAAGGAAGCAAAATTAGAAAGAACTCTTATGATGAGACTTGTTATATATTTGTATACGATGAAGCAAAATTAAACTCTCCCCGCTTGATTCATAGGGTACATAAAATAAAATCAAAAGATTAGATATGAGAAGAAGATAATTTTAAGAAGCTCTAGAGAGAAAAATACGTTTGACTATTCACATAATTTTTAAAATATAAAGTGATGAAGATGGTGGGCTAAGCTCTTTACATGCTTTAGATAATTTGATCTGAACAATAATGTAGTTATCTTTCTTTTAAGATGGGGAAACTGAGGCTTAGAAAGGTTGAATAACTTGCTGAAGGTCACACCCTAAATGGCAGTTACCTTTACAGAATTTACAGTTTAAGAGGGAATATAGACAAATAGTTCCAATAGAGATATGTATGCAATAGTTTAATGTCACCAATTGGATTAGTATAATGTTACAGAGCACCTAACAAAGGTAATAAATCATGGTACAGCGCTCAGGCTGAGACTTTCCAGAAGAGTTCACTAGAGAGAGAAGAGAAATCAGGGGAGTGCTAAATAATCAATCTAGCGCAGTAAACAGAGGCCAGGTTTTCGGAACCTTATAGCTAGCCAGAACATACAATTGATTGTCCTAGTTGGGACACTTGGGAGTTAAAGGGAGGCTAATAATAACCATGTTGGTACAACAGAAGTAAGAACTGTCCTGGGAAAACCAGGATGTATGGCAATGTAAGGAGTTTGGACTTTATTCTAGGAGCAATCAAGAACACTGAAGAATTTTTAAGGGGAATGTCATGATCATATCTGTGCTTCAGAATAACTCAGACTGATGTGTGGAAGGTGGGTTCGAGGAGACTTGGAGACTAAAATAGGAGGCTGTTTCAGTAATACAGAATAATGATATGATGGCCAGAATTGTGTTGTATCAGAGAAGCTAGAGAGAAATGGCTAAACTCAAGAGATATTTAGGATGTAGAATCAATAGAATGTGATGTGTAATTAGATATGGGTACAGAGGGAGACATGGATTGGAGGTATATTGTAGTGGAGGGAAGGGGAGTCAAGAACAGCATTGGATTTCCTACTTAGGCAACCTGATATGTAAGTGGTAGAGTCACTCATTGAGATGAGGAACATGGGGAAGGAGTGAGGATGATGATGAATTTACATTTGTTCAGCTTTATATTTATTCATTTTTACATATTTGAAACAATACAAATTTACAGAAAACCTGCAGGCACAGTATGCAGACCTTTTTTCCCCGACCCATTTGAAACTAATTTGCCAGTGTGATACTCCCTGAATACTTCTTTGCTGCATATTTCCTATAAATAAGGATAGTTGCCTACATAACCATAAAACAACCATGAAAATAAAGTCATTAACATTACATTACTACCATCCAATCCTTAAATCCCAGCCAAGTTTCTCCAGTTGTTTCAATACTGTCTTTAAAGGGAATGAATACAGTTCAGAATCATTTGTTAGTCTCCTTCAACTGGGAGCTGCAATACAGCCTTTCATGACTTTGACACTTTGAAGATCACAGACCAGTTATTTAACGAAATGTACCTCTGGGACTTTTCTAACCAGGATTCTGGAAAAAAATCAAGCCCTAACATCCTTCGGCATTTATTATATAAACAAATTAACTTCTTTTAATACCTCGAATGATATTAATTATGTAACATTCTTGAGAGAGTTGAGAAAATAGTCACTGTGTTCTGTTTTTCCATTAAAAAAGACAATTATTAGCTTTTGAGAGGAATATCTTGAAAGTATTGCTGTTTTATTCTTAGTGAATCATGTCATGTGACACACAATTTTGATTTGTGTATATTGATGGTCACTTGACTAAGGGTGTGTCTATCAGGATTCTCAGATAATAAGTTAGTTTTTTTTTCCATTGGTAATTAGTAAATATTTTGTAGTGAAGTTCTTTGAGACTTTGCAAGTACCCTATTCCTCATTAAACTTTTTATTTTTAATTAATTAATTGTATGATTGATTATTACGAGCTTAATTGATTACTAATCATTATTTATCTTGACGTTCAAATTGTTTGCAATTTAGCTACTGGAAGCCCCTTCTATGTGGCTCATGTGTTTTCTTGACATGTCTCCATCAGTTTTTAAAAAATTATATTTTTATTGATTATGCTAGTACAGTTGTCCCAATTTTTCCCCTTTTGCCTCCCTCCACCCAGCACCCCCCACTTCTTCAGGCAATCCCCCCACCATTGTTCATGTCTATTGGTCACACATATAAGTTCCTCGGCTACTCCACTTCCTATACTGTACTTTACATCCCAATGGCTATTCTGTGACTACCTGTTTGTACTTCTTAATCCCCTCACCTTTTCACCCATTCCCCCACACCGCCTTCCCATCTGGCAACCATCAAAATGCTCTCTGTATCCATGATTCTGTCTCTGTTCTTCTTTTTGCTTAGTTTTCTTTTTTAAATTCAATTGTTGATATGTATTTATTGACATTTTATTGTTCATAGTTTTGACCATCTTGTTCTTAAATAAGTCCCTTTAACATATCATATGATAATGGTTTGGTGATGATGGGCTCCTTTAGTTTTTCTTGTCTGGGAAGCTCTTTATCTGCCCTTTGATTTTAAATGATAGCTTTGCTGAGTAGACCAATCTTGGCTGTAGGTCCCTGCTTTTCATGACTTTGAATATTTCTTGCCAGTCCCTTCAAGTCTGCAAAGTTTCATTTGAGAGATCATCTGACAGTCTTATGGGAATTCCCCTGTAGGTAACTAACTGCTTTTCTCTTGCTGTTTTTAATATTCTCTCTTTATCTTTAACCTTTGACATTTTAGTTATGATGTGTTTTGGAGTGGGCCTCTTTGCATCCATCTTGTTTGGGCCTCTCTCTGCTTCCTGAACTTGCATGTCTGTTTCCTTCACTAAATTAGGGAAGATTTCTTTCATTATTCTTTCAAATAGATTTCCAGTTTCTGGCTCTTTCACTTCTTCTCCTGGTACCCCTATGATGTGAATGTTGGACAGCTTGAAGTTGTCCCAGAGGCTGCTTATACTATTCTCATATTTTTAGATTCTTTTTTCTTCTTCTTGTTCTGATTGGTTGTTTTTTGGTTCTTTTTGTTCCAAATCATTGATTTGATTCTGGGCTTTATCCAATCTACTGTTGTTTCCCTGTAAGTTGTTCTTTATTTTAACTAGTGTCTCCTTCATTTCTGACTGGGTCTTTTTTATGCTGTTGAGGTCCTGACTAAGTTCCTTGAGCATCCTCATAAACAGTGTTTTGAACTCTGCATCTGCTAGGTTGCTTATCTCTATTTCGTTTAGCTCTTTTTCTGGAGCTCTGATCTGTTCTTTCATGTGTGCCATGTTTCTTTGTCTCCTCGTTCTGGCAGCCTCCCTGTGTTTGTTTCTACGTATTAGGTAGAGCTGCTTTGACTCGGTGTATTGGTGGCGTGGCCTAATGTAGTAGGTGTCCCATAGGGTCCAGTGGCGCAGCCTCCCTTATCACCCAAGCTGGTTACTTCAGGTGCACCTTTCCTTTTTTATTATTATTTTTATTTTTTAAAGTATATTTTATTGATTATGCTACTACAGTTGCCCCATTTCTTGTCTCCCCTTTATTTCCCTCTGCACTGCACCTCCCCTCCCACCAACATTCTCCCCCTTTAGTTCATATTGATGGGCCATACATATAAGTTCGTTGGCTTCTCCATTTCCTGTACTATTCTTAACCTCCCCCTGTCTATTTTGTACCTACCAATAATGCTTCTTTGTACCTGTACCTTTTCCCCCATTCTCCCCCTCCCCACTTAAAACCCTGCATGTGATCTCCATTTTTGTGATTCTGTTCCTGTTCTAGTTGTTTGCTTACTTTGTTTTTTTTTTTTTTTTTTTAGGTTCAGTTGTTGATAGTTGTAAGTTTGTAGTCACTTTACTATTCATAGTTTTGATCTTCTTTTTCTTAAATAAGTCCCTTTAACATTTCATATAATAAGGGCTTGGTGATGATGAACTCCTTTAACTTTACCTTATCTGGGAAGCACTTTATCTGCTCTTCCATTCTAAATGATAGCTTTGCTGGATAGAGTAATATTGAATTTGGGTTCTTGTCTTCTATGACTTTGAATACTCCTTTCCAGCCCCTTCTTGCTTGTAAGATTTCTTTTGAGAAATCAGCTGACAGTCTTATGGGAACTCCTTTGTAGGTAACTGTCTACTTTTCTCTTGCTGCTTTTAAGATTCTCTCCTTATCTTTAACCTTGGGTAATGTAATTATAATATGCTTTGGTATATGCTTCCTTGGGTCCAACTTCTTTGGGACTCTGAGCTTTCTGGACTTTCTGGAGATCTATTTCCTTTGTCAGATTGGGGAAGTTCTCCTTCATTATTTTTTCAAAGAAGTTTTCAATTTCTTGCTCTTCCTCGTCTCCTTCTAGCACCCCTATGATTCAGATTTGGAATGTTTAAAGTTGTCCTAAGCCCCTCCTCATTTTTAAAAACATCTTGTTTCTTCATTCTGTTCTCTTTGAATGTTTATTTCTTCCTTCTGCTCCAAATCATTGATTTGAGTCCCAGTTTCCTTCCTTCACTGTTGGTTCCCTGTATATTTTCTTTATTTCTCTTTGCATAGCCTTTACTTTTTCCTCTATTTTGCACCCATACTCAACCATTTCTGTGAGCATCCTGATTACCAGTGTTTTGAACTCTGCATCTGAGAGGTTGGCTATCTCTTCATTGCTTAGTTGTATTTCATCTGGAGTTTCAATCTGTTCTTTCATTTAGGCCATATTTCTTTGTCTTGGCACTCCTGTTACATTGTAAGGGGCAGCACCTTAGGTATTCACCAGGGCAGGGCAACTCGCATCTCTGTACTGTGGCACTGTATGGGGGGAGGGGTCAGAGAGGGAACTATGTCATTTGCTCAGCTCTCTCCCTGCTTTCAGTCACTTACCCCACTACCCACAAACAATTTGTGCCCTTCTGGTGCTAGTTCCTGGGTGGGTGAGTTTGTGTACATTCTGGGACCCTGTGGGTTTCTCCAACAAACTCTTCTGTGAGGCTGGGAGTTTCTCCTGCTGCTGCAACCCACACAGGTTTTTACAGCCAGAGGTTTTGAGGCTTTCTTTTCCCATGCTGGAACCCTGGGTTGTGCAGTCTGTCTCACTCCCCAGCTATTCCTTCCAGTTTATCCACACGCAAATGTGGGACCACATGGTCTACCACCTCACTTGCCTGACCTTCCAGCTGCCTCCTTCTAGCACATCCTCTCCACCCTGGCTGCCCATCTCCACCCCTGCTACCAGTCTGGATGAACGTTTCTTCTTTAACTCCTTGGTTGTTGGACTTCCATACAGTTCAATTTTTTGGCAGTTCTGGTTGTTTTTTGTTTTTAAATTTGTTGTTGTTTTTCTTTTGGTTATGTGAGGAGGTAAAGTGTATCTACCTACACCTCCATCTAGGCCAGAAGTTTTTTGAGGTGCACCCTCCTTTGTAGTTGAAACTTGATTGCTGTTGGCAGGTTAATGGGAGGTATTGACCCAGGCCAGTCAGCTGCAAGGACTGGCTGTGACCACTGACCACCGGCCTCCACTTCTGTGGAAGATCATCTGTGCAGTGGCAGTGTGGTGGTGCTCTGATGTGGTCTGTAGCTGTTCACTGTGTGAGAGGGCTCTGGGGTTTCTTGGGTGGTACAGGCTAAGGTCAGCCTCCACCTGTGTTTTGCCTGGGGCCACCCTGCATCAGCTATAAAGCAATCTGAGATGGGTAGTACTCATGCTAGGCTTGGAGGTATCAGGCAAAGTGACGCTGTTAACCTAGGCTGGCTGCTGCTAATGCTGGGCCTGGGGCTACTTAGCAAGAAGTATGGGGGCTGGTGGTCACTGCGGCTAGCCGTTGCTTGTTTGAGAAGATTTAGGAAGTTGTGAAGCATGAGCCAAGACCAGCCATTCACATGGAAAAACCACTGTTAACAGCTTGGGTGGGCCCGTAAGTTGGGTGGGATGGAGTCTCAGGGGATCTTGAGGGTGGGACAAACAGTGTTAGCCAGATTGATGGAGTCTCAGGTATGGCACCCGCCTGCCAACTCTGTGTCTCTGTAGTGGGAGGGTTCAGAATTGGGACAATGGCCTCTGCCTGACTTTCTCCTCTGGGGGAAAGCTGTCTCCCAGCTCTCAACTTGATACTAGACACTTCAGTTGCTCCCTGTATGTCACTGGTGTCTTTCAAGCTGCTACCCTGCTGCTGGAGCTCAGAGGGAGTGAGTCTGAGTAAGTCTCACTGTCTATATATTTATCTATCTATCTAGTCATGAGTGTACACTAATACCATGAGTTCTAATCCAGTACCTTAGTACGTGAGTGTTTGTTCTGATTATCTTCCTTTCCATATATGTAACCTCTTCTTTGATGCTGAGAAGCCCAGCTCCCGTTGGCCTTACTACATGTACTTATTTGATCGATCACCCTGTGTATAATCAATCTCTCCTCTCCACTGCTGTCCTCTTTTATGTAGATGCACTCTTCACCAAAGCAGGCTCTGCTGCCCACATCAAACTGTCCTTCTGCCTGGATGTATTCTCACCCTACTCAGGCGTGGCCTCTCCTGACCTTTGTGAGATGCTTTCTGCACTAGTTTCAGGTAGGCTCTGACTCTCATGCTGCTTCCACATCCCCCATCCTCACCCATTTTTCCAGAAGTAGAGTAGATGCACAACTATTTCAATTTAGTTGTGAATGAGAAAAGAAAGATAGACCAGAAGCTAAAAGGACACTCATTCAAGAAAGGATTGTTTTTGATAAGGTACCAATATAGAAGGTGAGGTTAAAGATATGAAAGGGACAGAAGCAACTGATAAAGCTACTTCTCTCAGCAGGTAGAAAGGGATTGGATCTAGAGTGCAATCCTTAGGATTAGTTTTAAGTACAAAGAAGACCATATCCCACTTTAATAGAGAGTGGGAGGGAAGAATGGGTTCAATACATGTTGGTTTGAAACTTTCCTGGAAGGAAGTGGAGTGAATTTCCATCCTATGGCTCTTACTATCTCTGTGCAGATAGTGCTGAGGATGAGTGATTTGGTTGGAGATTTAGGAAAGTGGAGAGTTCTGAAATTACTGTAGAGAGTGAGAAAGCGAAATGAGCAAAAAACCCAGAAAGACTTCTGAGAGAGATTGAAGATCTGAGACTAGAAACTGAAAATGAATTGAGACACTAACACGAGCACTTACAGTGTTTTCTCCAGCAGCCCCAGTGCTAGGAATGGAGAAGGCAGTTTTTGTCAGGAAAACAGTTAAATACAAAGGCATAGCAAAGTAAGGTGAGGGTATTGGCTACATAGAGATTGAAATGAAAGAATGAATGAATGTTGAATATGGAAAGTTTGAAGTGAATAGTTTTTTTTTAATACAAAGAAAATATTTTTATTAGTATAACAAAGACTCATCCTCCCCTTCCCCCTCCTCCTCCTTCTATTTAAAAAAAAAATCCTTATCCAAGATATGTTTTACTGATGAGAGAGAGAGGGGAATATTGATGAGAGAGAAACATCGATGGGTTGTCTCCATATGCGCTCTGCCTGGGGATCAATCCCGAAAACCTAGGAATGCATCCTGGCTGGAAATCGAATCTGCAAACTTTTGGTGTGTGGGATGGTGCTCCAACCAGCTGGGCCACCCGCCCAGGGGTCCTCCTCCTTCTTCTTCAACTTTAATTTTAACCTCAGGTTTCTTTGGCCTTCTCTTTAATTATTTCATCCTTTTGATCTACCTGTTCTATCTCTCATTTTTTAGAACAGGTTGGCAGTGTGAAATCCCATATGAATGTGGAGCAATGACCAGTGTGGCAGCTAAGGGGTGTAGTGGGTGCAAGGTGATAGATGGGTTTGAAAGTCATGGTTTGAACATTTTCTGTGGTTCAGATCTGTCATGTAAACTGTGGATGTGAAAGTAAATAATGTTTGTTCTGTTGCTCATAAGTTAAAGTATAAAATAGCACATTGAAAACTTCAAGGTCTTAAACAAATTCAAGGTCAATTTACTAAAAATGTGTCATTTTGGAAAAGACATAGGTAAGTATGTGTCTTCAACTTAAATAGTAAAGTCAAATTGGAATGGTTTTTTTATTCTTTTAAAATCTTCTTCCAGAATCCCTACATTTAAGAAATGACTTGTTTGTTATTATTGTTGTTCTTTTCATTGTCCACTATTTTTTGAAATTTTTATTGCTTTTATTTGGTGACATTGGTTAATAAAATTATATAGGTTTTAAGTATACAATTCTATAATACATCATCTGTATGTTGTACAGTGTGTTCACCACCCAAAGTCAAGTCTCCTGTCACCATTTCTCTCCCCTTTGGCCTTTTATACCTCCCCCACTCCCTTTTCCTCTGCTAATCACCATACTGTTTTCTGTATCTACAATATGAGGGTTTTGTGTGTGTGTGTGTGTGCTTATTCCCTTTACCTTTTTGTCCACTATTTTTGAGATAATGTGTAACCCCTTCCTCCTGAAAGAAAAAAACACCTCTCCCAACCTGTTTTAGAAAGTTAACATTTTAGTGTAAACAGTTTTATTTAGTGGATTCAATTTGGTGGATATTAACACAGTGTTTTTATTTTTTCTAATTACAGTTCCTAACAGTGCCTTATAGAATATCTCAAGATAATTTCTTGGGTACATTCCATAATTTTCTCATCACTTTTCAATTATTTAAAAAAAAAAGGCAAAACCAAACTAATTTCACTCCAGAGTAAAATCCAATCTGAAATATGATTCAGACATATGCCTCTCAATTCCTTCTACTAGCCTCTAAGTCCTATGCTGGGGAGGAGAAATGTGAGCGATGGCAGGGGTTGCTTATTAGAGATGAGGAAGAACGCGTTCTCACGGAACTGTGCATGATTCTGTTGCTGCTCTGGGGGTCACTGAGGATGTGGTGGTTTCCTCATAACTTTCTGCATTTTTAGGGTTTGTCTAGCTTCACTGTGGTCCACCACATGACTGTGAACTCCCACACAGGGGGCGCTCATGTCTTCCTTTGGTCTGACTTTGGTCCACATCCCAACCCTCTTAAGAAGCAGCTGTCAGGTAGCCCAGGGCTTGCAATTTCTCCTCTCTTCCCTATCGCCCTTCCCGTTAAGTCAAACCTGGAAGTCCTCCTCTGCACCCTGATAGATTAGGAAGCCTGGAATGGGGGGAGAGGTTTCCTTCACCTCCTTCTTAAATTCCCTAGAGCATTGGTCTCTTTTTGTCCCACTTTCCTTGTTTCAGCCCACAAGTGCTCCTCCTTCATCTCCAGAAGAGAAACAGGCATGATTCTTGGCATTCAGATAGGCTCCCAAATGTCAAGGGACACAAGTCAAGCTTTCCCCCTGACTCCCCCAGGGCTCACTACACTTTGAAGGCAGGCTTTGAATTGGTCTTTCAGTCCCTGACTGTGCAGGTATGCAACTAGGTAGCGGACTGTGAGTCTTCTCTCCTTGCCAGCACTCACATTTTGTATTCCATTGAAACTCTACCTTTACTTGGCATCTGGTGGGCTTAGAGGAAATATTTTTCTGCCCCCTCAGGGCTGAGATATTGATTGGGAGTAGCAGAAGTTGTTCCCCTATATCTAAATAAGTCCTTAGAGAAGGCTTTTGGCTTAAATGGTTGGAGAAGTCTTTAAATGCATGGAATTTTTAAGCCTTTTTGTCATCATTTTTTAGTCAGAATAACCAATACCAAGACAGCAGGAAAAATCCCATTCAACACCTACTGCTTTAGCTTAAAACTAAACTAAATAATATCCTCCATTCTTTTTTGATACTGTAGTCTACGATGAAATGAAAAAAACCACAACCTTATCCACAAGATATGGCAAACCAGACCTTTTCAGTGTCTAAGATTTTAAGTTAGGGAAGTTTAAATCAGCATTGGTTTTCCAAGGTCATTAAAAGTATTATTAATGAATAATATAGTTGTTTTGCCTCTCTTCCTATTGCCATGTGGCAGGTATAAGTGGCTATCAGAGTGAGGGAGCGGAGATAACCTATTATTGAATCATTAGTTAGTCAAGAACATAGCTCAGTAACAACATTGAACTTTTTATTAGGAAGGCTTTGACTGTAATAAGCAGGATTGTCATTGATTTAAAACAAATAAACAGACTTCCCTGTAAGACCTTTGAAAAACATTTAAAAAAATTAGTAGGTGTTAAAAATGCACTTGTTAATCTTATGGCTCATAGTCCCCTTAACAGGATTGAATATAGAAGTATTTTAGGTTCTGGTTTAAATATGAAAGTGATTTTAAGCATTCCCAGTGGTTAACAAATATAATGATTATTATTCCCAGAGTGATACTCTCTTCAAACTTTCTCATCTGAATTCTTTGTGAGTGACATTTCTGCTATCCATATCCTTCTTGTTAAGAACTCAATAATGGACTAGGTTAATTAGAGACAGGTAATCTTACCTTGTATTAATCATCCTTTTGTCAGAATAAATTAACCTTTTTAGCTCCTATTTTCTGGAATTCCCAACCTCTGTAGACTGTTCTCGAGGAATGAGATAGCCTCATAAAATTTTAAACTCATTTGAATTTGGAAATACCCATTACCGTTAGAGTTATTAAAGTTAATAATCACAGAAATTTTCTCTGAGATCATTGAAGATAAGTCTAATTCGGGCACCTCAGAGGCACGTTTCTTCTTAGCTGTGTGATCTTGGGAAATTTAGTTATCATCTCTGAATCTTCATTTTCTGATTTATAGAATGGAAATAATTATGTGCATCTCAAATTGTGAAAATCAAATGGAATACGCCTACAGTGGACTCTGAAATTCACTGTTGACATGTTCTGGATTGTTAGTATTATGAGTATTTTGAAATATGGTCAAGTTGGAAGACTTCACTTTTTCCACTTTTCGTGTTAATATTCCCTAATATCATGGATTCCTTTCCCCTGGCTTCCCTGTATCCATGGCAGGGATAAAAATAATGGCAAAACGTTGTGTGAGATAGTATTTGGCAGTTGGGTGCTCCCATAATTTTTTTTTTTGTACACGTGTGGCCCAGGGAGCAAGTGTGTCCATCTATCAAAGAATGGAGCTCATCAGGTCAGCCACGGTGGAGAGTCATGATATCCCGTGAGAAACAAACTGAGAAACTAGCATGCATTGAAATAAATGTGTTACATTGTAAATATAAGTTCATCTACTTTTGAAAGGCAAAATATTGTGGTAAATTTCATCAGAGGTAATTTGGGAAATATTCGACCAGTTGGCTTTAATTAGAAAGGCAGAGAAATATATGAGAAGTATATTCCATTTGGGTGGTGTTTGTTTACCCCTCTCATTATGAGTTTGAGCCAAAAATCCTCAGTTTTGCCTAGTTCTGCAATGTTTCTCTAAATTTGAGCAGAGCCTTTGACCTATACAGGAATAAATGTAGCTTAGTTCAGTGTTAGATAAGAGAGATGGGAATTGGCCCATGCATATCAGTATACACCAAAATGAAGAGTGGGAAGGAGATGGTCACTGGGTGGATAATGCTGTATTGTGTGGAAAGAGGGACACCACTAGTGAGTGGGTAAATGAGTACTTCATGAGGTGGAGGAAATTCCACTTGTCAGAGTTTCTCTCAGGCAAAGAATGTAGGTATTTAGAAAAATATTTAATAAAATACTTAAACGTATTTGTCAGATATGCCCTCTCCGCCCCTTGATAAGGGAGAATTGTCTTCTATGTAGGACCCTTGTTTTGGTGACTTCCCTAAGGGGTTGGTAAGTAGGTTTGGAGGTAGAGTTTAGGAGAGGGCCGAGGTTTGGGGTATTTATGAGGAGGATGGAATGAGAGTTTCTGGGGAGTGCTAAGAGGAGTGAAGAGCCAGCTTGGTGGACACTTTAGAGAGGGAGGAAAAGGAATAGCCACTTGGTTAAGGAATGACTTTGAAAAATAAAATTGCCAAATGAGGGATTTTTAAAATTAAGGTTTTGAATAGATGATAGTGGTAATATTTCAACAGAAGTATAAAAACATGGACTGTAAAGTCTCCTTAACATCCTGTTATTGTTTTCTTATGTACCCTTTTAGATTTCTTCATGCTCATATAAGCAATATGAGTATTAATTTTTATTTTGCTCCTCTGTGTTGTTCACACCAAACTTAACATATTACATATATTGTTCTGTACCCTAATTATTTTCACTATATCTTGAATATGTTTTCTATCACTACATAGAGCGCTTTCTGTTGAATAATTCTTTTTCATTGTCTCACTGTGTTCCATTCTAGATACACCCGAATTAACTGAGCCCATTGTTGACATTGCATTATTTTTGATTGTTTATATTTACAACAGTATCATAATGAGTAAACTTATACAGAGCTTGTTTTGCTGTAGTGCAGGCACACCCAGGGAGGGAGGGAGGGAGAGAGAGAGAGAGAGAGAGAGAGAGATGGATGGATATGGAGAGGGATTTAGAAAGAGGGAGAGGGAGAGAGTGAGAGAAAGGGGGAGAGAGAGAGAAGCTTGCACACTCATCCCAGTACACACACACACACACACACCTACCACAATTCATTGTGCACCTTATTTTTTTCTCTATTCTGGTTCATCTGTTGTTTGCAGAGACCCTTTTTCACATGAACCTTCCTCAGATGTTGTACCCCATTCGAGATGCTCCTGGAGGGATGAGAAAGTGTGGTGCTTCTGGAGCCACACCACTTTTGGTGAGTCCTGCCTCTGTCACTTTTTAGCTTTGAGACCTTGGACACATGATTTAGCCTCTCTGTGCTCCAGTTTTCTCACTGGTATAGCGTAGAGAGGTATGATAACTACCTCACAGGGTGGTTGTGAAGAATAAGTGAATTAATATCATTAATATTTCTAAGGTGCAGAAGTACCATAAGTGCCAATAGTTCCTACTTCACTGTCCTGCCTGGGACACGAATCATCCCTTTGTCCTACATCTCTACACCTGTTAGTCACTTAGTAGCTGTCTTGGTTATCAGATACAACTGTCACAATATTGCAGTGTTTGTGTTAAAAGTATCCCTCATTTTACTTAATGACCAAAAAGTGTAGTTGTTGTGATGCTGGCAGTTTGCATATGCCAAAGAGAAGCTGTAAAGTGCTTTCTTTAAGTGAGGTTGCGGAGATAAGAATGAATCTTCTATACATGATATTGTGAAGAATAAAAAAGGAACATGTGCTAGTTTTGCTGTCTCACCTTCAACTGCAAAAGTTACAGCCACAGAGTGTGGCAAGTGCGTAGATAGGATGGGAAAGGCATTATCTTTGTGGTGGAAGATGTGAACGAGACACATGTTCTGACTGACAGCAAAGTGCTGTTTCAGAAAACACTAGCCTATATGAAGACTTCAGCAAGGGGTCTGCTGAAACAGGTGACACCAGCATTCACTGCACATAAGGGATGGTTACATAGATTCAGGAATAGGTTTAGACTGAACATTATAAAAATTACTGGAGAGGCTGCACCTGCCATTGAAGAAGCTGCTGCCACATTCTCAGCAGAGTTGAAGTTAATTAGGGTCCTGCACTAGCTGAGGTTTCAGGCACCCACTGGGGGTCTTGGAACATATCTCCCATGGTTAGGAGAGACTACTGTAATGCTCTTCTCCAGACTTACTCAGGCTCAAGTAACTAATCATTCAGTGCTTAGTCGTATTGTTTTCATTTGACTATGTGGAGAATAGGTCAGATGAATGTAAAAACATAACTGAGATTAGCGTTACATAAACACACTTGGTTTGCTGCGTTCTCTGGGGCCAAGTCTACTCAATGAAGGCGTAAGTGATAACCTACCACCATGGAGGATTTTGAAGTACTCCTCTTTCTCATTGCTGAGTTGTACTTTTGTTCATATAGCATTTTTCAAGGTCTGTAGAACATTTTGATGTGTTACATTTAGGAACTTTGTTAAAAAAAAGAAACCTTCTTGGGGTGGGGGTATGGGCTTATTCTTATGGTCTGTTTTTGGTCTTTTCTATACAGTGCCGCTCCTTTTTCCATCTGCTTCCTAATCTCGGTCCTTATATCTTTCTGGGTTAATGCAGATCATTTTGGAAGTCCTGTCTTCTAGGCTTCCCCTTCCACCTCCACTCCCCAGTTCTGATTAGTCCTCTACTTAAAGATATACAATAGTTACTGGTTGTCAACCAAATTGAAATTTCTCAGCTTCGTTTTTATCTTCTGCTTTCTCATTCATCTTAATATGGACTCTCCATTTCCAGGACAGTTACTCACAAAAGCTGGCTTATGACCAAGTTTTCACTGTCCAACAGTAAAATGGTGAAAATATGGGTATTATGGTAAGAGTTGTATAAAGCTAAAAATATTCAAATTTAAAAATTTGAGATTTTTCCGTTCTTTTTGTGATAACATGTTTTTTTTTTTTTCCATAAAATTGCGGTGATATTTGGTAACGGAATTTTTAAAAGCTTTTCCTTGGGGGAAAGTATAAGCTTGCAACCTTGATGGTTGCCTTCACCCCACCTGTCTGCCCCTTCTCTTCCACACACAAACACACACACGGACACAGACACAGACACACATATTCTCTGAAAATTTTGCAGGTCAGAGAAACTTAATGATCTGTCATTTTAACATGAGTCATAATCAACAATTTTGTTTATTCCCACATCCCTGTCTTTTCTTGTAGTCATTGCTGTTGTCTTGAATGCACTACTACTTCAGTACAGTTCTACACTTCCTGTAATGCCCAGATCAGAACTCCAGACCTTCAGTTAGTCTTTCATATTTACCGCTTCGTGCCTCCTAACCCATCCTCCTTTGCATTTTTGAGAATATTTATCAAAAACTCTGGCATTGGTTGCCATAAGAATTTTATTTTTCAAATATGTCTTTTCTCTCCAAACAGTTTTAATGCCTATAAAAGAAAGAACTTTTGCATTTTCTTTAAT
>PVJD01010571.1:0-52600 GCA_004026545.1 Mormoops blainvillei | reverse complement strand
AAAGAAAAATATTGTGCCATCTTCTGGTACAGTATATAAAGTTTCTTTCCTGATACATATCACCCTGCCAACAAAACACTCCATCCAAATCAATAAGTAAATAACTCCAGGAAAACATAGTTGGAAATGAATTGAAACAGAGTTAAAGTGTAGAGGACAAAAATAAATCATTTAACAATGTTGAAAGATTTCTGCATTATTTCAACCATGGAAACCATGGAAAGCATCTGCATATAACTCACTTAAAATTGTGGCTTTTGTGAATTAAAGGTATTTCGCACATGTGAAATACTGGTAAAAAAGTCATACACTTCATTTCATTCTCCTTAAGTAGTTTTTTTTTTTTTAATTAAAAAAATAAATTGGAAGCAGTTGGATTAAAAAAAAAATTCAGCAGTCAAGATTACATGTGAAGCTCCTGCTGGTGTGGCTCAGTGGATTGAACATCGGCCTGCAAACCAAAGGGCTGCCAGTTCGATTCCCCAGTCAGGTCACATGACTGGGTTGTGGACCAGGTCCCCAGTAGGGGGCACATGGAAGGCAACCACACATTGATTTTTCTCTCCCTCTCTTTCTCCCACCCTTCTCCTCTGTCTAAAAATAAAATGAATAAAATCTTTTTAAAAATTATAAAGATTACATGTGAAGAAATATAGGTGAGTTCTTCATATATTTTGGATATTAACCCCTTGTTGGTTCTGTTATTTGTAAGTATCTTCTCCCTTTCAGTTGGTTGGTTTTTTGTTTCATTGGCAGTTTATTTTGCTGTGCAGAAGCTTTTTTTGGTTTTATATTGTTCCATTCATTTAACAATGTAATTAAAAAATGGGCAGAGGACCTGAACAGACACTTCTCCCAAGGAGACATACAAATAGCCAACAGATGCATGAAAGGACATTCAGCTTCACTAGTTATCAGGGAAATGCAAATCAAAACTATAATGAGATACCACTTCACATCTTTAGAATGGCTATTATCAACAAGATGAGTAGTAAAAAGTGTTAGAGAGGTTGTGGAGAAAAAAGAATAGTCATCCATCATTGGTGGGGACGTAAGCTGGTGTAGACAGTATAGAGAGCAGCATGGAGGTTCCTCAAAAATTAAGACTGGAGTCATCATATGTCTCGGCAAACCCTCATGTGGATATCTGCCTAAAAAATTTGAGAACATTATTTGCAAAGATAAATGCACCCCTATGTTTATTACAGCATTATTCCTAGTGGCCAAGAAATGGAAGTGACCTAAGGGTCCTATAGAGATGATTGGGTAAAGAAGATATGACACATATATGCAGTGGAATACCACTCAGTCATAAAAAAAGATGAAGCACTGCATTTGTGACAACATGGGTAAACCTGGAGATATTACACTAAACCAAAAAGTCAGTCAGAGAAAGCTAAGAACCATATGATTTCATTCATATGTGAGATAAAACTTAAACTCATAGACGCAGACAACAGTATGGTCGTTACCTGAGAGAAGGAGAGTGGGGTAGTAAAGGGTAAGTGAGGTCAGATGTATGGTGACCAAATAGGATTTGACTCTTGGTGGTGGGCACACAGTGTAATATACAGATCATGTATGATAGATCATGTACCCTTGAAAGCTATATAACCTGATTAATCAATGTCACCCCTATAAATTTAATTTTTAAAAATATGTATATATATACATGCATATATATACATACACATATACGTACATACATATATCTGTGTGTAATACATTACTGTGAATAAATGTATGGATGTTTATATAAAAATATACAAATATACATACATATGAGTGTGCATACACACATGCATACATGTGTACTTATACTTAAGGTAAAGAATTGAATATACAGGAGTGGGCAAAAGTATATTTATAGTTGTGAGTATGCAAAATACAGATTTTATTTTGCATTATTATTTATTAATTATTGTATTATTTTACTATTTATTACTATTATAAACCTACTTTACCAACCCCTACGTTCTGAATAATGTTAAAATGTCTGGGGACAAGAATTAGGGAAAACTAATATATTGATTAATTAAAGGCGCTGCCTTAGTAGTAAAGAATGAATTTAAACACTTTTAGAAATTCACTATTATTAGGTCCTGCCCTTTACCTCAGCTGTAATACTCAGGAAAAAAAATGTTAATATTATAATAACTGTAAATACCTTAAGTATACAGGTGAAAAAAGTACTTGTGTTTCTATGATTTGGTCACATTCTCCTAGCTTAACCCCTGAATTAAAAGTATTACCTTCTTAATCTCTCTCTTAAAATATTAGTATATTCATAAAATGAAATGGTATGGAGTTAGAGTAATAGTTTGACCTTCTAATCATTTCTCATTAGGATCAGTTATTTCAGGTTTTAGTAATAGATGCTCCATTATTAACAAGTTTCGTGTCATGAAATTCACAGAAAAAATTATTAGTTATAGAAGGATAATGGAGCATCAACATTTTATAAAAAGTTGGGTCTCACAGGTTACTAGAATAAGGTGGAAATTGCTGTGATAATGACATGCACAGAACTGGAACCCAGGTAGTAAGAAGATTCTGAAAGAGATGGGAATAATGTTCAAGTTCTACTCAGACAAAACAATTAAAAGTAAAATAACAGCCAACTCACAGCAATTCCATTTTTATTTCAACTAGTCAAGGACCCTATATATGAAAGGATTTCCTTATCCATTAATTAGTTCAATTCTTATTCTCTATAATGAAGAAAATGTATAACAGCAAGTCCATAAAATGTGGCATTATGTGAGATTCAGACTTCAGAGAATAGTCTTGGTTTCTGCCCATACAGCCTCACATCTGAGAATTTTAGCCTGCTTTCCTCTAATATCAGAATAATATTTACTAACTTTTAAAGTTCAAATAAAAAATAAAAATACCTGGGTTTTCTGGCTAAACAGTCAAAAAATAACCATCCAGTACTCTTATCCTTCAGATTGTTGAATTGCCTTGTGAATAATCTATATAAGAATGTTTTTTTAATTATAGCATTCAATTATAATACAGTTGTTATGTAGTCTTTCACATGTTTATTACCAAGTCAATTTTTCCTAAGGTTTAGTTTTTGTTTACTATGTCATTACTTCATATCTACCAAATATTGAAAGTCTCAGAATGTATTCCAATCCTATATTCAGATATCAAATAAAAAACATGATCTTTGTAATTTTTAACTAATAGATTTTCTTACGTCCTGTTTTTGAATTTGTGTGTATCTTCAATGCTCTTTTATTTCCATTTTGAAAACCAGGTAACTGAAAAATAGTTGGCAAGAACCGATTATAATTCCTAACTATTTGCATAATCACACCACATTGTAAAGGTCATATTTGGATGTTAAATCTTGTAAAACAATTTCAGTGAGTTAATGCTATTATCTAGTTTTTATCCATACTTCCATTGAATTAAAGTACTTACGAGCTTAGCGTACTCACTAAATAAGAAAAATATATACTTTGAAAACAGACTTTGAAGAAAAAATAAGAATGCCCCATGTGGTGTGTATTGTCATGTACCAATGTGAAAAAAAAATGTATATTTGTGTTGACTTAAAAATCTACATTTAACCATATAAAAAGGTATTTGATGAAATACATTGTCATATATCTGAAATTTCACTAATTTTTCATGCTGTACTCTTTATTCCCTCTGAAGAAAAAATTTAGGATATCCATATCTGTGTGTATAAGTGTGCATGTTTGTGTGTTTCTGAGTGTGTAGGGTGGTAGCTAGACTTTAGAATTTGCTTGAGGACATTAGTTTGAATAAATATTTATTAAGGGTAAACTACTTCAAGTGATACTTGTTTGCATAAGTTGTCCCTTAGGGGTTAGGTGCTTAAAGTCTCCTTCAGGGATATTGCTTTGCATAAGCTGTTTGCATTTAGATTCCCTTTAGGAGATGTTAATTGCTTTAGCTGTCATTAAAGTGTGAAGATTTAGATCCTGGTAAAGTAATAACCGGGAGTGTGACTGAGAGGAATTGCTGAAGTAAATTTGAATATGTTTGAATCCTGAAAGTTTGCTAGGATTTTAATGGGGTGCTGAGCTAGAGGTCCCCGCCCAGAAATGGAGAAAACCCCATAGCTATCCCTTGGGAACTGGGGGAAGCAGAGCAGGACCATTGAGAATTACTTTGCATATCTGAAGAACTTGGCCAGTATTTTAGTAATGTTAAGTGGCTGCGCCTGTTCAGAACTAGGGAGATGGGCATGACTCTAACCTGTGATGCAATGTAGCCAGAGGGGCTGCACCTGCCAGAGAGCAGAAAGGCAGTTAACCCTACGTCTTGGCGCCATGCTTGCCAGTACTAACAATGGCAGCCGAGAAAGGCAGAAGAAACCAGAGTTCTGGCAAGTTTAAACCAGTGTGGAAGGAGTTGGAAATGGGGTTACAGAGGAAGATGTGCACCAGGATGCAAACCCAGGCATGGTGGTAGTAAGGCGCGCGTGCTGTCTCTCTCAGCCATGCTAGAGCTAAGCCACGTGGCTTAAGAAAGAAGCAGGATGTAGCAGCCTACTTGATCTCTGAACCATGTGGCTTGGAAGGAGAGGAGGAAAGCCATGAGAGATGTGCTCTCTCTCTCCCTCAGCCCTGTGGCCTTGGCCATGCGGTTTGGAAGGAGGCAGAAGGATCCTTCCTGGCCCACCATGAAGATGTGGTTTGGGATTAAGAGCAGGAGCCTAGCTAGCCAAGCACAGATGACTGGAGGAAGCTGGGATACAGACGGGAGTCTGTCCAGCTAAGCTACACACTTCTATTTGTTTTCCTGAGAGACGGTACATATGACTGGCCTGATTTGGCAAGGGATGACAACACTGTGCAATTATGGGTGATTTTTTTGTTTGTTTATAAAGGGAGTGCGATTTTATGGCAGAAGTCTGCCATTATTCTAAGCCTGTATAACTTTTGGGTAACTTGTTCCATTTTTTTTTCATAAGACTCAGGCATTGGGAGTCACAGTTCTTATTGGTGGCGGTGGGCAATAGAACACAGAGCAATAGAATTCAGTGGTTCTGTTACAGGATGGATAAACCAGGAAGTGAACTGTCTCACTGTACCACTAGAAGGTAAACTCTATGCAAGTAGATATTTTGTCTCCTTGAGACAGGATGGTAAAAAGCTAGGAATTCCTGGGTAAGTGGAATGGGAAAACTGAGACAAGAAAGTTAAACAAGGCCAATTTGAACAATTTACAACCAGCTGGTGAACTGCGAGACCTTATCTCCCCTAACCAAGGACACTTGAGAGCAAATGGTTTATACCCCTCCTCCCTAAGCAGAGAATATATAACCTCCCTGGCCATAAACCACTGGTATCTGGGGAAGAGAGGAATGCTAATAAAGCAAGCAGAGGTATAACACTGAAACAAAGGGAGTGTGAGCTCTGGGAACTTGAGAAGCCTTACAAGTTCCCTTTCAACTCCCCCTCCCAAGAGAAACAGCAAGTCTGTGCTTCCCCAACGAAATCCCCCTCCCAAATTGCCACATTTCCCCTTTGAGGGGACACACACACACACACACACACACACACACACAAAGTAAAAATTGTGTATTTATTCTTACATGTTTAAACTTCAGTCACCTTCAAAGTACTCTCCATTTGATGTGATACATCTATCAAGATGTTTTCCACTGCCCAAAACAGCTTTTGAACACATTAGCTGTGATGCCTTTTAGTGCTTCTGCCATTTTTTGTTTTACCTCTTCCACATCAACAAAATGTTTCCTTTTGAGGACTTTTTCATCCAGGGAAACAAAAACATTATCTCAGGGCGAGATTGGGTGAATGAGGAGGTTGGGGCATGGGGATCATGCCATTTTGGTCAAACACTGCTGAACATTCAGTGTGGTGTGGGCAGGTGTGCTCTTAAATCACCTATCATGAAATGGGCAAATGCCCTGAGTCTTCAGAAAAAAATTTACTGAAGCTGAAAGCAGCCTCTCACATCGCCAACAAGTACACTGAACGGATGGGTTCCTAGAAACCTGTTTTACAAGGGACCTGCTCTCCAGAAGATAATTCCAGTTTTTTGGGGTTTCCCTTCATATATAAACTGGTTTCTGAAAACTCAAGCTAAGGTGAATGTTATGGGTGTTACCTGCCACCTTCTCAGTCTGCTGGGCTCTGACATTAATGAAAGTACAATTTTCAGTTTTAATCTAACCCCTTTTTCTTCTTTATGGCTGATCTGTGACAGACAGCATGAGTCCCAGACTTGGTTGCCCTCAGGTTTCTTCATTACTTATTTACATGAACATACCTACTTAGGGTAGGTACTTAGTTAACTGTTAGGTGACTGAATGAGTTAGATGATAGATTTTTGGTAAGAAATATTTATCTCCTGTCTGTTCTCCATTTATAAATTAAAAACGTTTTTTAATAACATAGATTTTATACAATGAAGGACATTTTCATCTACCTCTGGGGTCTCCTTCATTCTGTGATGTGATGAGCATACTCATTTCCCCCCCCCCTTGAAATACCTTAGTGCTATGTTTAATATTATGTATCAACTGCGGTGAGCAGTAGTGCCCAGATTTGGGTCAAACATCAGTCTACATGTTCTGGGAAGTGTTTGTTGTTGTTGTTGGTGGTGGTGGTGGTTTGTTTTATTTTATTTTAGGTATAATTAACATTTATATTAGTAAACTTTGAGGAAAGCAGTGTATGCTCCATAATGTGGGTAACCCTCATCTAACTAGTTTATGTGTTTAAGAGAAAAGACCACAGTTTCTTCAATAAAAATATACTCTGTCTCCAGACTGCCTTTGAACTCAACACTGCAACATCAACTCCTGCCAGCCTACCCTGGAATTTCAGACTCGCCATTCTCCACAATCACTTAAGCTAATTCCTTAACCACATGCCCCACCTCTCACTGCTATTTGTTCCATTTTACTGAAAAACCCAGACATATACATTTACATTAAGTGATTATTTTGGAAATAAGATTCCCCAACACAGGAAGAATGAGCATATTGAAATGCTTTGTCTCTATTCATTTTTTAAAAACTAATAATCTAAACTATAATGTAGTCTAAGTTCGACAAGGCTTAGGGAGGTGGTAGGACAAATTTTTATTTGATTAGGACAATTTTACCCAAACCTGCCATCCTCAGTTAGTACGACAGGGCAAAATAACTGTGATGAAAGCTTGAGCTAGATAGATGCCAGGTGGTTTTATCTCTACCACTTACTTCAGGACTTTAGTCAGGTTCCTCCTCAATTAAGTAGTCACTTAATAATTTAGCAATACATTAGGATCAAGGTATTTTAAAAATTTTAAATGTGAAAATTGAGAAATATTTTATATAACAATGATAAACTGAATAATGCCCATCTCCAATGATGTCTATATTCTAATCCCTACAACCTGAGGGTATGTGACCTTACGTGGAAAGTAAAATTTATTTTGCAGATGAAATTCAGGTTTCTTACCTGATATACCCCAGATCTTAGGAGAGGGTAATTATTCTGAATTATCCCTGTGAGATAAATGTAATCATAAGGGTCTTATATGCGTAAGAGGGAGGAAGAAGTACAGGAGGGAAGAGTTAAATATACTAATGTGGCTTTAAAATTGGAGGAAGAGGGCATAAGCCAAGGAATGAGATCTCCAGTGAAATAAACCAGTCAGAGAAAGACGAGTACCATATGATTTCACTCATATGTGGAATCTAATGAACAAACTGAACTAACAAACAAAATGGAGACAGACTCATAGATGGAGAGCAGATGACAGGTAGTGGCATGGGGAGGTTAGGGGTGGGCAGATTGAGCAAAAAGGAAAAAGGACTCATGGGCATGGACAACAGTATGGTGATTGCTGGGGGAAGGGGATATAAGGGGACTAAATGGTAATGGAAAAAAATATAAGAGAGATTAAAGAAAAAAGAAATGTAAGATAATACATCTATATTGTTTTGGTTTACTAAATTGATGGCGATTTTTTACAGAAGCAATAGAAAACTAATATAATAACTATGATTTTAAAAGTAATAATTATAATAAAATAAATATCTGCTATATATTTAACTATATACTCTGTGCCAAGCACAATTTAATATTATTTGAGAAATATCCTATCTTTGCAGACCAACTTTTTATTCCCTTATATCTCATAAGATTAATTAACTTGATGCTGCCTCAGTCAAGGGATCTATTTGTGACTTCTTTTTAAACAATATCCTGTTGGTCATAACAGTGTATTATAATATACTAATACCTGAGACAGTCCAGTTGATGTAAGATTCTATTATTTTCTTAATATACTTTTCTCATGTACTACTTTAGGATACAGATTATATCTTGATTTACCATACCTTAGCACATATTTTTCCACTACATCTGCACCCATCTTTAGGTTTAAGACCTCAAGTTCTTCCCTCTAGCATCCTTTAACCTAAAATTAATTTTGGGTTTTTTTCTTTCCTTCTTTCCTTCCCTCCTTTCTCCATCCTGCCTTCCTTCCTTCACTCTTTCCTACCTTCTGCCCTTTCTCTTCCTCTTCCTCTCTCTCTCTCTCTTTCTTCCTCTATTTCTCTCCTCCTGTCCTTCCTTTTTTCTTTCTTTCTTCTTCTTTTCCTTCTTATCTATCTATCCATACATTCATTATTTCGACCATCTAGTACTCTGTCAATTTTATATGCAATTCACTGTTGCTTAATTTATTCATCCATTCATTCATTTCTTAATTCAACAAATATTTATTGAGAATTCATTATAATTTATAAATATTCCAACTGTTAAAGACAAGGCAGTGTATAAAACAATGTTTTCACACTCATGATATGATTATTATTATAGTAAGAGAATCAAATGACAAACAAGTAAATAAAGAATTGAGGTTAATTAAAAACTGAGGGATTCTCAGAATTCTCCCCTTAGAGATCCCACAAAAGATTTAGGACTTATGCAGACTCATTCCCTCCAGGGTTCAGAATGGGGGTAGTAACTAGACAGGCACCAGTGGCATATGGGGAGAAATTTAAGTGTCTGGCATCAGGGTGAGTGCTGGGGGGAAGCTTCTTCCCAGACAAAACTCCAGAGTCTAGACAGTGGCATTGTCTCCTTTCTGAACCCTCCCTCATACAGATCCACAGAGTAGCAACACCAAATCAGAGACTCCATCAGCCTGGTTTGCATGGGTTGCCTGGCAATTACCTAAGGTTCCAGCCCATCCAACTTACCAGTGTGCTTTTCTACAATAGGCCATGTTACTAAGACAGGGAGTCAAGGCAGCTTTACTTAATACACAGAAACAAATGCAGGGAGGCTGCAAAAATGAAGAGACAAAGAAATGGGGCCCAAATGAAAGAACAGATCCAAACTCCAAAAAAGGAACTAAACAAAATGGAAATAACCTATCAAATGCACAAGTCAAACCGCTGATATTTAGGATGCCTAAGGAACTCATGGGGTACTTCAGCAACATAAAAAAGACCCAGACAGAAATGAGGGTTACACTAAGTGAAATAAAGAAAAACTTACAGGAAATCTATAGTGGAGTGGATAAAACCAAGAATCAAATCAGTATTTTGGAACATAAGGAAGAAAAAACACTCAATCAGAATAGCAAGAAGAAAACAGAATCCAAAGAAATAAGGATAGTGTAAGGGGCATCTGGGACAGCTTCAAACATACCAATATTTGAGTCATAGGGATGCCAGAAGGAGAAAAGGAAGGGCAAGAAATTGAAATCTTATTTGAAAAACAAAAGAAAACTTCCTTAATTTGGTGAAGGAAATAGTCATACAAGTCCAGGGAGCACAGAGTCCCAAACAAGATGGACCCAAAGAGGACTACACCAAGACACATCATAATTAAAATGCCAAAACTTAAATATGAAGAGAAAATCTTAAAAGCAGCAAGTGAAAAGCAGAGAGTTACCTACAAAGGAGTTCCCATAAGACTGTCAGCTGATTTCTCAAAAGAAACTTTGCAGGCAAGAGGGGACTGGCAAGAAGTATTCAAAGTGATGAAAAGCAAGGTACTACAACCTAGATTACTCTATCCAGCAAAACCATCATTTGGAATTGAAGGACAGATAAAGTGCTTCCTAGACAAGGTAAAGCTAAAGGAGTTCATCACCATGAAGATATTATTATATGAAATATTAAAAGGACTTATTTAAGAAAAATAAGATAAAAACTATGAACATTAAAATGACAATAAATTCACAACTATCAACTACTGAATCTAAAAAAACAAGCTAATCAAACAAGCAGAACAGAAACAAAATCATAGATATGGAGATCAGCTGGGAGTGAGAGGGAGAGAATGGGGGGAAAAGTACAGGGATCAAGAAGTACACATTGATAGGTACAGAATAGACATGGGGTACAGAATAGACATGGGGTACAGAATAGACAGGGAGATGTTAAGAACAGTACAGGAAATGGAGTAACCAAAGAACTTACATGCATGACCCATGGACATGAACTAAGGGAGGGTTACCAGGGGGAATATGGGGTACAGGGTAGAGGGGTCAAAGTTGGAAAAATTGGGACAACTGTAATAGTATAATCAATACCATATATTTTAAAAAAAGAATTGAGGTTACTTTAGATAGCAATTATTACTATGAAGAAAATAAAAATTCATAATGGATAAAAATAGGTAGGTGTACTAAAGGAGATAGGAGAGATGATTTTAAAAAGGATGAACATATAGAGTAAAACATATTGTCATCTTTAATATTCTGGATCAAATTGTTTTCAACAAATATAACTAGTTATTAGAGTTGAAGGATTCATTTGTTATTATTGGAGACTCTAAAATATCCAGGCCTCTATCTGTTGCAAAGAACTGACAAGACAATTATATTGAAACTTGCCAATTTTTTGTAGTAATCTAATCTCTAATCCTTACATATTAAGCATGGATGGGTAGTCAATATAATTTTTGCCATTCCTATTTTAAATCATTCTGTAATAGGGACTCTTATTTGTTCTACCTGCCACCTTTCAGTCTTAATTTTTTCCAATTTTCTTTGGAGTGTCCAGCCTGTCCTGAAATAGCCTGCATGCTTCAGTGTCCATGGACCCACCATGGTCTCAGAGGTGGTCTTCATTCATCTAAGAGTATTTCATTTCTATTGTACATGGCTCATCCTAGAATGTAGACCTAATGCATACAGGCCATAGGTATACTTGAAGTTGTTCTTAAAAGAATAAGACTCTAGAGGACACTGGCTGTCAAACAAAATCCATGATTTATTTACTTTTTCTTCTTGGGCACATGACTGAATTACATTTCAAAACTTCTCTTATAGCTGTGTGCATGTGACTAAACTTTTTCCAATGATACATAAGCAGAAATGGTGGGTGCAATTCTACCTCTCATATTTAAAGGATTTTTCTGACAATGATTCTTGCTTTTTTCCTCCATGCTGTGTGTTGAAATGTGGATAAGAGAGTATAGTTAGGGAAATCTTAAAAGCCACATGTTAAAGGTAGAAAACATGCTTTTATCTTTGGTTTCTCAATATACCACCATGTGGAGGAGAGAGATTTGCCAGCCTGACATGTTCACTGTGAACTTGTTAAATAAGAATGAAATGCTCTCTATAGTTTAAATTTACTTTAAACCACTGGACTGCTATTAGTATTTTATTATACCAGTGAATACAGGATGTGGCACCAATATAGTTAGTAAGATCTAAAAGGAAGTTTTCTAGAGACCCCTGGCGTGGGTGGGGGGAATTCCCTTAAGAGAAAGACACCAAAAACGCTATCTGTTTTCTAAGGGATATTATTATATTCGGGCATAGCCCTAAAAATGTAGCCATTTTGCCATCTGACTAAATATTAGGACAATATGTAGCTATATTAGTTTGCTAGAATGGCCATAACAAATTGACTAGATGGTTCAAGCAACAGGAAAGTGCTTTCTCACAGTTCTGCAGAGTAGAAGTCTAAGAGGAGAGTTTCCTCAGGGTCCACTCTGAGGCATGGTTTATAGATAGCAAAGTTCTCCTTGTGCCTTCACATGATCTTTCCTCTTTACATACTTGTATCTGAATTTCCTCCTTTTACAAAGATGGCATTCATAATGGGTAGAGTCCACCCTAATGAACTTATTCTAACTACTTACCTCATTAAAGACTGTCTTCCAGTACAATCACATCACAAGAGTCCACAAGGATAATGTAGTAAAATGAATCCAGAAACTTAATTCAAGTACTACGTTACAACTAATAAATTTCTATCTAAAGAATTTTCAATGATATTAACTAATAATCTCCTGGTTTTTATGTAATCTGTTTGAGCATGTTTTCTTTAATTTAAAATAATTATTTCAAAAATTTGGGGAACATCAGAATCAACTAGGAATTTAAAAAGAAAGAATGATGCCCAGGTCATATTCCATATCAATTAAAACATAATGTCTGGGGTAGGAGTCAATATCAGTATTTTCAGTGTCAATAAGCAATGAGGTTTGAGTTATGTCTTGAAGGCTAATAAACCTTACACAATTTCATATTTCACACCATATTTTCAACAATCTAATATCTTTTGTTTAAGTTTATTAAGGAATAACTGACAAAGTTAAAATATAATTAAAGTGTACAACATGATGTTTTGATATATGTATACAGTGTAAAAGGATTTTCCCTATTGAGTTAATTAATATACCCATTACCTCACATATTTACCTTTTTAATTTATTTGGAGGATGAGAATATTTAATGTCTGCTTTCTTAGCAAATTTTAATTTTGAATAATGTTATCAACTATAGTCACCACATTATACCTTAGAATCTTAGACCTTATTATCTTATAACTGAAAGTTTGTACCATTTTACTAATATCTCCCTATTTTCCCAGCCTTAAAAAATCTAATATTAGATAGGTTGTTGTAATTCATCTAATAATGTTAATTCATTGAAATATTTTAAACCTACAAAGAACATTTATAAGAGTAAAGGAAGTATATATTTTGGCTATTGATTTTCTAAAATTTTATTTTTTTATTTTTTGCATTAAGATATTTTCTGATCACTGAATAAGTCATTATGGGAGTGTCTCAGACTCAATATATGGTAATATAATTTTTATATTGTACTTCAGTTGGTTATTTTTATTAAAATGAATATATGAATTATGATAACTGCAGCAAAGAGTGCTAATTATGCTCTGTTTGTTTTCTTTCTTCCTTCATGTTAGAATCCATAATATTTGCATTGGCACATTCTGCATGGTCACCCAGAATATGACATTTCTCACTTTCCTTCATGTTTTATTTTGGCCTTATGATTGCTTAAGTTTTTACCAGTAGGATTTAAATAGAAGTGTTGCATGCAATATCTGGAAATTGTTATAAAAATGGGAAGCACAAGATTCTTCTCCAGATTTTTCTTCTTTCTTGCTAGAATGTAGTCAAAAGAGGCCTGAAGCTTGAATAGCCACCTTAGACCATTTTCAATGCCATGTGTTAGGGCAAAACAATCAGATAAAAACAAAAACAAAAACAAAAACAACAACAACAACAAAACTTTGTTTCTTATGTTTATAAGCGTGCCCTACCAGCTCTGCACTTGGTTTTTATAAAATTGGATTTATAACATGTATAAGCAACATTTTATTGAAGTTCCTTAATCTTGCTGCCAAATAGGGTTTCTGTATTGCATACTTTGAAGGGGCACCATTAGGTAAGTGGGGAGAAATATTGAAGTCTTTCGAAGTTTCTTCCCCCATTCTTAGTGGATGCATTTATATAGCCTCCAGTGTGCAGATGTTCCCTGGAGTTGTGCATTGCAGAAACTCTATTGCCAAACAAAATTTTGAAACAATTTAATTATTATAATTAGTGTTACATGGTGACATATTGGACAATAGACAAGAATTGTTAGACTCTAAGAACCCATCAATCCTATAAAATTACAGTGATTGAATTCCATGACAAAAAATGACTATGAAACTCTTTACGTTGTACTCTATATTTCACTGTCATTACTGATTTGTAACTCTTATTAAGATACAATTTGCTCCTCTTTAACTATCATAGGACCTAGAATAGCCATTAGTGAACACTTCAGCACTGATATCCATCCCAAGTATTGATCTGTTGTTGGCAGGTTTACTTTATTAACAGGGCACAACATAAGAGTTTTGTGTTATTTTCATCAGAAGGCAAAGCACTAACGACTTGCACACATATTGCTCTGAAATATGTTTTCGTTATGTAGTATTAAATGGAATGAGTGTCAATGATATTTTGATTACTGTTTTATGTAGTCCACTGGTATGACTGTTACTGAAGTAAAATAATTTAAAAAAATAAAAATAATCTAAAACTTCCTCACACCCCCATGTATATTAAGTCATCCAACCCATTCACTGAAAATTTAAAGATTATTCAAATACACATTTATTTCTTAGTTTTTTTTTTTCTGTAATGTATAATCACTAGGGATTTTAATTCCATTCAATTTCTGGTCATTGTAAAATTATACTTCAATCATGTGACCTTTACCATTCTTTTTTTGCAAACATGTTTTTAACAAAGATTAGATAGAAAAAAACATAATAGAATTTATGAGAAAAAATATACCAATATTTTGCTCTTTTAGATGATAAAATAATTGTTTAGAACCTGATATCTAGGAGAATTTTCATCCAATACTTTCTTCAGTTTTTAAATTACTTGTATCAGAAAAAAAAGAAATACCAGCATCAATTCAGCAAGGTCTTTCAGAAAAAAAGAAATTATCATACTTTACAATATCACCACACTCTTGTGACCTCTAATACATTATGGTCATTATTCCCTAAGGAAGCTAGAAAAGCTAATAACTACAAAAATAATACTTTGTGGTAATAGAGTGCTTATGATTTCCCAAGCTCCTAATGTATCACTTTTCACTACTTACATGAATTATCTCTTAAAAAATACGATGTGGCACATATTTTTATTATCATCATTGGACAGATGAAGAGAATCACAGCTTAAAGTAAATGAATACAAGCCTGAGGTCATATTTTTTACTAAACTGAACTGCTGAGATTTAATTCCAGACTCTTAAACTTCAGTCCCTTCTTATAAACCACTGCACCAAGAACCAAAAGCAGCCTGGAAACCCAGTAGAACAGTTAGCCAAAAACAAAAACAAAACAAAACAAAAAGAGTGTGTGTATACACACACACACACACACACACACACATATTATTTAAATAGCTGAATGGTTTCGTTCACTAGGTAAGTAACATATATGTTTTATAAAATAGATTACCATAGAAAACTGATGAATATATATCAGTGATTAGCAAAATATAGCCCCAGGGGAAAATCTGTATTCTTGCCTGATTTTATAAATAAAATTTTAATATAACACGGCCAATATTTGTTCATTTCACTGTTGCGTATGGCCATGTCTGCATCATAAGGGCAGAATTTAGTAGTTGTAGCAGAGACCATATGAACTACAAAGTTTAAAATATTCACTATCTAGCTCTTTATAGAAAATGTTTGCAAACATCTGCTGTAGATTTATTTCATGTCATATAAGATTACAAAGAAACTATTTAGTTTTATAATAAGTTGTAAAACTAGACACTTTTATAAAATACCAATAATTTAAAAATATTGAACAATCATATTGAAGGTGTAAATTATGTTTCTTCCTGTGAAAAATGACATTAGAAATTTTTGTTAAATAAAGAGATAAAAGAAGGTGCAGTCAGAATGTAAGAAGTATATTATATAGGTAGATCTGGAAATCCAATTTTTAAATGTTACGTAATTCAAAAAATGTGTGTTTGTTTATACTATGTTTTTCCCACAATTTTGATGAGCACTTGGCACATAATAGATGTTAATTAATATTGTTGATGAATAAATACATCTATTTAAAAGCATCATCCTCTACTATATTTATAGGTAGGCTAAACAATGAATTTTCCAGAAAGGATTAGCCGCTACTAATTTACCTACTAAAAAAAAAAAAAGGGAAGAAATTAAGAAAATTTCTAGTATGCTACACAATTGAAACTACATAAATTTAGGAAAAAGAGAAAATAAAAAGGACTCTTGTGAACAGGGCTTATTTGAGATAACAGATTAAATAAAGCTAAATATAAGGGTAAAGCATAGCAGACACAAGAATGATGGAATCAAATGAAGAAAGCCAGTGAATGGTAAGATATTTCAATTGAAATCTAAGAACAAAGTCATATCTTTATTTTCCACATAAAATGTAAAGACTGAACTATAAGCTAAGGAGTTCATATAGTTAACTCAAATAATTAAGCTATGGTATCTTTGTAAAAACAAAAATAAATTTTTGTCTTTAATAATTACAAAATGTAAAGGGTAAGGAGAGGAATTCTCTATAATGCCATGCTTCACAAAACGAGGATAAAAGTCTTATCTGATTTTAAAAAATTAAAAATATGAACTGTATATGTACACTTGCATAAAGAAGTAATTAATTTACAAATTAAAATTTGTTTTACTGGAGCCAATCTGATATTCAGGTTAACAGTATATATAAACTTGTTTTTAGAGAAAGATTGGAAAATTTAGTGTTAAAGCTCAGCTGTTCAGCTAGTGTGGTTTCAGTGGTGAGAGGCCCAAGCGAAAGAAAGCACAAGGAGCCAACAGAAGAACTGTACCTCATACTGCAAACAAGCAAGCAAACACACTTTATTGCTGACACCCCTATTGCTGGTTACAGGGGATTTTATACAAGTTTAAACAATAGTGGGATCGTGCCTGAACTTAGATCAGTGGGGACTATAGCACATGTGTATAATGACATAGGCATGTGATGAAGACTTATAGTTCCAAACTGCCTGCCCAGACTGACCTTCAAGTGTACACATAGTTCTAGGCTGCCTTCCCTGGATGGACCCTCAAGGGCCCCCACACCCTACCCCTTACAGGGCTGCAGCACAGGACTTAACCCAAAGCGCATTACCTTGAGCACAGAGGCCATAACAATAGAAGAAAGAGCAACAGAAACATACAGCTATCAGTACAGATATGCAATGGTCCAGCTGCATGAGCCAACACAAGCCATACTGCTCTCAGTTCTGCCTATTGGCTGGAGTTCTGAATACTAGTCATCTATCTGGACCTCTGTCTCTAGAGGGGGTTCAGCCCTGAATTGCATGGGACCTCAAAACTCTGTCTTCTTTTCCAAATATTCACCCAGTTTGTCTCAGTATGTGCCACCCTTTCTGGGGCGACCCCTTCTGGGGGTCTTTATCCAAATGCCACCCCTTCCGGGGTATCTTTACTCAAGACCATATGCATCCCTCCACAGGGTAAGTCGACTGTGTGTTCACAGGGTTGGGTCCCGTAATAGCCTCAGTGGACACCAAGGCTGCATAAATGGCTGCCAACTGCTTCTCTATGAGGAAGTAACGACACTCAGCTCCCTTCCATAGCTGGGACGAAAATCCAATGTGTGCCTTCCTTGACCCTTGCATCTGCCATAAGCTCCAGCCCATTCCAGCTTCTGTGACCTGCACAGTTAGAAGAAAGGGGAGGGCAGGATCAACCACATGGAGAGTTTGTGCCTGGGCAACAACCTGTTTAGTGGCTCGAAAAGCTTCTTCCCTCTCCACACTCCAGTCCCAAGTAGCCCCCCAGCTCACTAAGCTGTGAAGGGGGTGCATAAAGGTGGCCAAATGGGGAATAAAGATGCCAAAACCCTGAAAAGGCCGAAATATGTTTGTAAGTGCTTTACAGTTTCAGGTCGGGGATAGGCCTGGATTTTATCTATTACCACTTTCGGCATGACTTTTGTACCCAACCAAACAACTCCCAAGAACCTGACAGTAACCAGGCCTGTGCACCTTGTCCTCGTTGACAGCCCTGTCCCAGACAGCCAATGCCATCTGCAAGCTGGTTGCTGCCACTTCTAGATCTGCAAGAGAATCAGGAGTTAGCATAATTATCATTAATATAATGAAACAGAGAGACTGAAGTTGTGTGCTCCCAGGTCGCCAGATCCTGGACAACGAGTCCATGACCAAGGGTGGGAGAAGTCCATTGTTGACCTTCCCAGGTGAATGCAAATTTCTCTTGACTTTCTGCCACAATTGGTGATGTAGAAAAAGGCATTCACCAAATCCACTATCATAGTAGAAACACCCTAAAACATGTGCCGAGCAGTCCATTTTCTGTTACATTGAGCACAGCAGTATGTAAATGTGGCGTGACTTAATTTAGTTCACGATAGTCTACAGTCACCCTCTAGGAACCGTCTGGTTTCTGCACAGGCCAACTCCCACCAGTACCGTGGTCCCTGCGGGGCACTGTAGGTCTGCCCTCCTCAGTCTGCACTACCAAAATGGCTACCGGGCTCTGCTCCCTCCCGGCACTCTCTCTGATGAGGGCCCGGCAGTAGGTGTGGGGCATAAGCTTTGCATTGCAGAGCCAGCATGACCTAAAGGCCAAAAGTGGCTGGCTGCTGGCCCTGAGTGCACCCTCTCTTGCGACCAGGCACCAGGACCCTTCCAGGGATGAGCTCCAGTGCCCAAGTGGGCCTGACTTTGCCCTGGCTCCTCCCACTTAGGTGGGCGCTTCCCTGTGTCCCCGCCTACCAGTCTTCCTGGCCCAGCTGGTCGCACATGGGGCCTGGGCGGCGCAAGGGAACAGGTCCCAGCACAGGAATTCCATCCCGCATCAATGGGATCAATGCTTCTGATCCTGTTAACATACACTCCACCACCCCAGGCATTGCTCCAGGGCCTCTTGGCATTGCAGCAGCTGTACCTGTTGTGCCTGTTCCTGGATGGTTCGGCTGGCATGCCGCAATACAGCCAGGAAAATACATGCCACATGGCCTGCTGCTTTCCAATGGGCCATGGGCACGCTGACCTCCATCGCTTCCAGGGCCTTGCTGATGTCCTTAGGAACAGGGCGTACAACATCCTAGTCCTTCAGAGGTGCCCACGCTGAGAGGTAGGCTGCCACCAGGTCGTCCACCTGGGACTTCAGGGCTGCTGGGGGCACTACTCACTCATCCATCCTTGTCACCAAACAACAGAGCCCAGCTGTTCAGCTAGGGTAGGTTTCAGCGGTGAGAGACTCAAGCGAAAGAAAGCACAAGGAGCTGCATAGGAGCCACATTTCATACCTCAAGCAAGTACACTTTATTGCTGGCACCCCTATTGCTGGTTACAGGGATTTTTATACAAGCTTAGACACTAGTGATATCGTGCCTGAATTAGGTCATTGAGGACTACAGTACCTGTGTAAAATGACTCATAGGCATGTGATGATGACTCATAGTTAGTTCCAGGCTGCCTGCCGGGACTGACCTTCAGGATACACATAGTTCTGGTCTGCCTGTCCTAGGCAGACCCCCAGGGGTGCCCACACTCCAGAGCCCCCACATGTGGCCATATTACTGCCTCAGTTTTCTACTTCTTGCCTATGAGAGAATTTCTGCAACAGTCCAGACTGTTTATAAGTAATTAATTTAGGGATGATTGGGGAAAAAGACAACAACAACAATAGCAAAAACATTGAGTGCTGTTATAGCTGTTACCTGGCCACACAACTAAAACTTAACTAAAATGAGTTAAAATGTAACTAAAATTCTAATAGGATACAATCAGATCCTGCTCAATTGCAAACATGAGAAAACCTGAAGGGACTTTTTACTTTTACTTTTTAATTATTTTAAATTGAATTTATCAGGGTGAAACTGGTTAATAAAATTATATGTTTCAGGGGTACAATTTTATAATACATCATTTGTATATTGTACTGTGTGTTCATCACCCCAAGTCAAGTTTTCTTCCATTACCAGTTACCCTTCCTTTACCCTCTCTTAACTCCATCAACGCCACCCCGCTTTCCTTCTGGTAATCAAGTGACTTTTTCTTTAAGGAAAAAGAAAAAAGAAAAGACACACAAATTGTTAAAAACAAAAATTTTATTGTTTTGTTTTAAACCCACATCACCAAAGAGAAATTCCTCCACTACATTGAAAAATAACATTCTAAGCTTCAAAGAAAATGCAACCATTTGTTTGAGAGCCAATAAAAATCCCAGGGTAATTACAGCTTGTTATAAACTGTTCTCTATGTGCATTGGATACTGACTTCATTTTCTGGTACTGAAACATTTCCTATTGAACTCCTAAATTTCATCTCATAAAGGTATCAACATTCTGCATTTCATGTATGTATTTCTACTACAAATAATGTGAATTGATTGTATTTATAGGCAATAGGACCCTCTACAATATTAAAGCCTGGTTTATACTGTAATACTCATATTTCCTTTTCCTGAAGAGTTGAGAGAAATATTATAGATGCAGCTTTAAGGCCAGAAAAAAATATTAAGGTAAAATCTCAAAATTACACAGACCTCGTTTTATATGTAAAATTTTTTAGAACGCACTTGAAAAATCAGCTTTGTTCTCCTAATACAATATTAATACATTTAGTTGCGATTTCAAAACTGTATCAACTAATGTAAATTAATTCAGGACATAAAAAATCTAAAACATATATTTTATTAAAGTATTATGTGCATGTTGCCTACTACTTCACATTTTGAGTTTTGTTTTAAATTTTAAATTATATTAATTTTCTTATTATAAGCAAAGCAAAGTCCCTCATCTCAAATTAAGACAAAGGAAAAAATGTGCATAAGCTATTTAGAAAAGTTATGAAGAAATTATTTGTAAGTATTAGATAAAATTTAACTTCATGATATTTTAAAAATATGCTAAATATTACACCATGGTTCACTGATTTTGCATAAAGTAAACAGTGCATATTTTACCTTTTATAACTGTTGAGAATTTGTAACATATCTTGATACTTATTTTAATTTTTGTGAAAAACTGGCAATTATGCAAAAAAAATTAATAGGCAACTAAGCCATAATATATTTAGGACTTATTTTAAAGACATGTCATTCTGATTTAGTCAAAGTTTCCCACAATTCCTTTGTTCTCTTAAATAACTCATTACGTCTATCACAAGCATTAGTATTTAAATTTGGAAGCTTATTTTTGTAATCCTTGACTTTATTTTCACAAAAACAGGTCTACATGTGTTTTCATGTGTATTTTATGCATATTTATATGTTATATTGATTTGGCTTGAAATATTTGACCTATTCTTTACATTTATTTTTTATAAGGTAGACTTTCATATAGTATATTTCAAATCCTTATTAATAATTGTTTAATACTTATCAAGCTATAAACAAGCCCCAGACAATATCCTAAGGGCTTTATTTTCCTGGAATCTGCCAACAATTAAGCTCTGGCTGCAGTACCGTGCATCACCATGATATTACCCTATTGAAGTTATAATGAAGTAAAATAACTCCAGTTTCTGATGGATCATGCAAAAGTACCAGTTTTTCCCATTACACTGGATTTTCTTGAGTCCTTCGGGGATATTTCCTCATGGTTAAGCCCAAGTTGCTTCTCCATAACCCTCTATTATGAAAAGGGAGGCACTGTAGAGGAGTGAAGACATAGACTTCACAGTTAAGCTGACTTAAGTCAGAGTTTAGATTATGCCACTGATTAACTTGGGTTTACAATATTTAACAATATCAAACCTCACATTCTTCATCTGTTAAATAAAATTAGTGTAATAGATAAAATAAAATTATAAAATTCGATTCATGACACCATTAAGCAATTAATAAAATGTTATGTATTCTTATTTAGAGTACCCGGTGTGCTATCACAAAAATCTTCAAGTACACTTCAACCTTCACTTTACTTTTCTCTGCAGAATTAAGTCCAAGGAAGTTCGAGTAGTACTTTCAGATTATTAATGTAATTCTAGATTTATGAGTTAATATAATAAAAAGGGAAAATTAAGCACTGTGTTTTCTGTTTTACTTTTTGGGAGCAGGGATAATAATTTATTCACTTCTATATTTTTTCTTTTATTTTTTTAATTTCATGGAGCTTGGGCACATTTTAGGTTCTCAAAATACATTTATGTGCTGAACAAATAAATAAAAAACTATTCAAATAAATGACTTACAAATTTAATTTTTGCTGAAACTAGAAACCAAAGAATGTTGCATTTTTAGCATTTTTAAGACAGACTGCCAGCGGGCAAATTTTTGCTTACCAATTCTGTAACTGGCTCAGTTGACCACTGTTGTGTTCAACTTCTTCTTCTGTAATAAATGACTCCCAAATCTCAATGGCTCACAAACACAGATTTTGGTTTTACATATTGACTTGGGCCCTGATCCGTTCTGCTCAGCAGGGTTCAACTGTGTCTGACTCCAGCACCTACATTGTGTGCAGGTCTGTTTTTTATGCATTTCTTCCTGGAACTCAGACTGAGTACAGGAGTTCAGGAGGACCCAGAGGAAATACACGATGCTGCTTAAAGTCTCTTCATAACGGACTCACTATCACTGCTTTTCAAACACCACTGGCTTAAAAAATTATAGAACCTAGCCCAAAGTCATTAGGTTTGGAAATATACTTTGCTTCTTTACGGGGAGACATTGAAAAGTCCCAAGAGTTATATATTTGTATTATAAGGAAGAGGGAGAATGTCCCAATCACCAATACCGCTTTGGTATCTTTTTATCCCTGATGATATTAATAAAGTTATCAAATTAATAGGATTATTATAAGGATTAAATATGATAATACACAAAGGAACTAACATAGTGACTGGTAGAAATCAAGTACAATATTAATAATTCCTATTGATAATATACTTTATTATTCCATGCCCTCAGTAATATCATGTTCCCTCTTAATTGGCTCCCATAATTACTGAACAGTTTGTTAACTCTGGGGCATATGTTATCTTAGTATCTGAGACAGCCCACGCGTTCCCTGCATTCCAAGAGCCAGGCTCTTATGCATGGTATCCTTCTTTTAATGATGGATATACAGTGTACATATTGAAAGAAGTTATTATCTGGAATATTTTGGCACCTTTTTGCTTACCTGATGAAAGGATGTGGTATCTAATTTCTTAGTAATGTAACCAAGATAAATATGCATTCACTTAATCTTTACCAGCTCCACTTATAATATCTTTTTCATATAAATTCTCTCATGAGGAAATAATATTTAATATAACATGTTTCACAGGCTCATACTCTATTAATTAGTACTTAATATACCATATTTCATAGCTGTATCTATTTTGCATATTTAGAAATTCAAACAATTATAAATCCCAAGAGAATTTCATAAAAAGACCAATAATAAAAAAATAATATGTACATTAGTGTTTCTTTCCATCCACCCACACCAAAAAAAATTTTCCATCTAAAATTATATTTTGTGTGCATTTTTGATTTATAGATTTTCAGTGATTAACAACACCTGGGAATTAATCTTGTCCAAATTTGCAGGTAGATGATGTTCTAACTTCTGCTTGAATACCGAAACATAAGTTCAGCATGTTATCAGACACTATTAGATACTATAGTAGGGCCCCATTAAGAATTCTCTGTTAAATATCACAGTTTATTTAGAGCTTTCCTCACAAACTTGTATTTCATTTCTCTTTGTTCTCCTTCTGAAATGGATTCTTTCCTACAATAGCATATAATCATCCTGCTATGTTCTAATGAGTAAAGTTTCTTTTGCATAATTTTTGGTTTTGATTTTTGACATTTTGTTTTCATATTCTTCACCAAAGTTTTGAAAGAACAAAAATAACATCTCTTAGAGTTTCACTTCTCCAAGGGAACCATTACCCCCACCCCGTTTGTTTTCAGTCACACGCTATGGTTGCATTTGTTCCCATTTACAGAGAAATTACAATTCTTTTCTAAGTGCACTTCTGAAGAGGGAAGGGAGTAAAACCTCCCTCAGTTTTCCATGACTTCCTCCATACATTCCACATGCATTTAGGTCTTGTTACATTTGTAAGAAAATACATAGACTCCTGAGATGAAGAACAGGACTTTTACGCAGATCACCTAGCTTTCAATAGAGTGGGGCAGAGGGAGTGAGGGAAGCTATGTTCTTAAAGTTTTGAATGTTAAAAGACAAAATGAAGTAGGCAAACATGTTGGATTTTATGTTTTTTTTTTCTGATTCAACCTAATTTGACACCTGGGTCCTCATTCCATGGAACTGATAAAAAATGGGATATTGGTTTCTTCTCTAAGTTTCTATTTTTCAGTTCCAACTCCACCCTCCAGTGCTATATCATGCTCCAGCAAAATTATTTCATGTTACTAATAAAGGAAGGGGGTAGTACTTCTGTCCATACATGAAAACGAGGTTTCATTTCTTATTCTCTAGCAGGTACTTCTTCCAAGTATACTAAACCCGTGGGAAGCTCTGGTATGCTTACTTTGACTCATCCACTTGCATCTTTCTACTTTGCTACAGGAAGCAGGTAGTACAAAGTTTGGTTTTGCTTCTGTGACTACACCTTTCACTTTCTTCCACCAAACCTATAGAAATCTCTTCCTGCAGTTGAAGAAATCATTGCACTTCAGTCTTTTATCCAGAATATCAGCTGCTATCTTCACTCTTTCTCTTTCTTGCCTCCCCCCCAAAAAAATTCTTACATCTGCTACTTTTGATAAGGAAGGTCCTAAAACCTTAAAGACTGCTTTTACTGTCCACTGTGAAACCTTTCACCCAGCCAATTGGATGGTAAATACTTTCTTACTTAAATGTGAGAGTGAAAGGTGGCAGGTTCAGAAATATGGAAAGTTCACGACAAAATTTATACACACACACATATAATGTATAACACAATTGCTTTCAAAAGAATCTAACATTCTCTTGCCTTTGAGGGATAAAGCTATTGAAACTTACTTTCAAATATCTCAACTGTGATGTATATCTCCTATTCTCTCATCTCAGTGTCCCTTGAACCCCCTTGCCTTAAATATTTTACCTCGTTAAGACACTTATTTATTGGCTCTCTCTTGTACATATTTTATGTCTCTCTCTCTCCATCTCTCTCCATATATATATGGATATATATATATGTTTATTTTTATAAAAATATTCTCAACACCATTGAGTCTTCTTCCCTTGGATTTAACTGGTAATCTTACTCTTTATTAAACTGAACTATCCTTTATTGAACCGAACTACTTAACTCCTTTCTTTTAAATCAACATCCTCAGATAATCATGGTTATTACCTCATGTTTTCTTCATTACATTATAATCTAATATAATCTCACTAATTTTTTCCCATTATCTTTTATTAAAATGGACCAAATGTCCTTCCCCTTGTTAAAGGCTAGCCCATTCTTTTATTCTTTCCTGTATATACTTTTACGTTTCTCTGTATTTTTCCCTAAATGGTCAGTCTCTACCAAAGCATACATCTCAGCAGACAAACTTAGTTTTTCTACTTATAAATAAATAAATACATATAATGAGTCAATCAATAACCCTCTGTTGACCTCATATTTCCTTCCACCTACAGCCTTATATCATTTTTAATTCACAATAAAAGTTCTGAAAAATTGGGTACCCTTACTTCCTAGTTCTTTATCTTTCTGTTACTCTTTGGTCTTTTCTGCCAGATATTCATCATGAATGTTCCTCCAAAGTCTCTCTCCTTTGATTCATAAGTAATTGCCATATATTAAAATATAATAGTCAAAACTATCCAAATTTCATAAACTCTTTTCGACTTCCTTACCCCATCCCTTTCTTACTTTTTTTCTTAAAATTAAACACTGTCTAACATACCATATATTTTATGTGTTTCATATTTTTCTTGTGTCTTGTCTGTCTCCCTTCTCCAGGATATCATCTTCATTATTGCAGAAATGTTTGCTCACTCTCTTTACTGCTGTTTTTCTGGTGCCTGAAGAATCTTTACTGTAGGATAGATTTTAAGTTCATATTCTCTATGGAAAGATTGAATAAAGGCATACTACTCTACCCTGTCTTTCAATAGCTAGTTTCTTAGATTTATTGGTTACTATTAAAATATTGTTTTTCTCTTGGTTTCTAAGATAATACAGCATTTTTTGTTCTAACTCAAATACTTTAACTTTTCAGTGTCCTTTGCTGAGTTCTTGTCTCTGTTTTATTTCTAAGTTTAAGACTATATCCTGGGTATTACTTTTTTGTATATATGTCCCCTAGTAACTTTATTTGTATTTGTAATAAAATTCAATTAAATACCAATGATTTTAAGTTAATACTTCCATCCCAGACCCTTACTGTGTTCTCCAAACTTGTTTACCTATGTCCCTACTTGACGAATCTATTTGGATACCATTTGGGCACATGAAATTTAGCATGACCATGTCAGAAATTTTGATTTATTTCTTTCTAAACTGTTTCACCTCCAGCAGTCCCCTTCAGAGTAAATGATACTATACCATTCACTCAGTGGCAAAACCAGGACCCTTGGAATCTTCTGCGATTTTTCATATATGCCGAGATGATTAGTGGTGCATAGTGTGATATGTGATTATAAATGAAAATGTTAAGTTCACACTTCTTATATACCCAAAGAGTGTGTGTGTGTGTATACATATATATATATTCATATACATTCAAATGTGTTCACTCATCTCCATCTGGACCATCATTTCACCATCCCAACCTATGTTACCTTTAATTCTAAACCACTGTATCATGTTATCATTGTTCCTTTTACCTGTTATTTCTTTTCCATCTTTATTCAGTAGCTAATGGGGATATATATGACTGATCATGTGATCTCCATGTTTAGATAGCTGCCAACTGGTCTTGAAAAGAATAAAAATATTTTATGAAAGTTTGTGAAATCTTTCTTGATCTGGTTTGTGAACTCTTAGTAAATTTATCTTGTGCTTCCTTTACTGTGCTTGTTTCAGGTATATTTTTCTTCTAGGAGTTCCTAAAAGGAAGAATCTTTTGGGGAAGGGGCATCAGCATATCTGAATTTATTTTTCCACATGCCTATAACCTTCTGTTTTCTAGTCCCTACATGGCTGATATTTCATTTTGTAAATCCTAGGTAAATGTATCCTTCCTGAGAATTCTTCTGTGAAAAATCAATTAAGAACAAACTGAGAGTGACCAAAAGGGGGAGAAGGAAGATAATAGGGAAAAGAAGGGAAAGGGTCAAGTCAAGGAACATGTATAAAGGACTCATGGAGAAAGACAAGGTGGAGAGGATTGAATGTGGGAGGTGGGTTGTAAGTAGGGAAGGGGAGAGTGATGGGGGAAAAATGGGGACAACTGTAATTGAACAACAATTAAAAAAAAGAAAAACAAACAAGCTTCCCATTTTTTCCCTAAGAAATGGCATGCTCTTTAGCACATCAAAAGTTGTACATTTTTAATTCATTTTCTTTATTGTTTGCCACTAAACCTAATGTCAGCTCCATTTTAGCCAGACCATGTCTTTCACATTCACAGTAGAATCTTCAGCACCTAACCTTATATTTGTCTTAAGTCAGAGATCACTAACTAGTTGGAAATAAAATAATAAAAACATTTTTTTATAATTGATTTATAATAATGATAGTTTAGAAACTATTCCATAGCTTCTGCCAAGGTAATTTATATTCATGAACCATTTAACAATCCAAGAGAGTAGACCTATTTAGCCATATTTTTCATTATAGAGCTAATGCTCAGAGAAATTCAGTTAATGGCATCTAGGGAGAAAATGATCTAGGCATGGTATGAATTCAAAGGTTTACAATATAGTATGTGATTACAAGCTTAAATTTCAAACCTCTACCTCTACAACAGTCAATATAACTGAAAGAAATTTGGTCTTCATTCTAACTCACATCTTTATTTTTTCTTTTCTATATTCACAGTAAATGTGATTACTTTTATGCCTTGACATTCATTGATGTGTGAAGATTGTTATAAATATTTTAAAATGCTAAATTAGGACTTTGAAAAACATTCCATGGAAAAAATGTACTGCTTATATGAAAGTACTGTTATAACTTGATTATCCATCATGCTAGATGAAACTGAAATGGTAGTTAAGCAAATGCCCTTGTTAAAGTAAAGCTTATTTATGTTGCCTTAAATGGTTCTGTTGACCACTGTTTTAAATCCTTTAACATAACAGAAGCTACTTGGAAAAGCACAAATTGATTTCATTTGTACAGTACTAACATTTTTGCAACATACATTTCACTCTTCAGCATATATGATACACAAGAAAGTGTTCTTGGAGTCCAGGTATCTATAACTCTCTATAAAAATGATGTTTTTCTCTCTTCTGATAAAGTTCATAATCAGTGCCGCATTTTACAGTGAAGACCTGTATTGTGGTATGTTACTGGAAAGTTTCTACAGAATTAGAGACATCACGAGATGGAAAAGATCTCAGGATTTTTGGTTCATCCTTATACCCAGTGAAGAATCCACTCTGAAATAATCTTTGTAAGTAACTATTCAATTTCTACCTGAACTCTTTCAATGAATGGATATTTAAAATTAAATGACAATAAATGGTAACTTTAATTTACAACTGCATTTTACTAGATAGAATACCTATCACATCATATATATCATACATAATATATATAATGTATACTATATATTATATAATATATTATGTATTATATACATTGATTTTCACAAGATTTCAATAAGATAAATATGATTAACTATACTTTGCATTGGAAATATAAAAATCAGTAAAATATTAAAAAGAAAAATAATGTGAGATAGAAATCATAGAGGACTAATTGATAATAAAAGAACATGCATTATAAGACATTATAATGTAATTTACAAAATAAGCATAAAAAGGTTCAAGATCAGATAAAAAGATTCATTCAGCATGTATATTAGGAAAAAAATCCACATCAAGATATATCATTTTGAAATTAAAATAAAGCAAATAAAATAAAGGTCTCTCAAATCCAGAAACAAAAGATCTTCACTTTTGTAATAATAACTATAACATTTTTCTTATAAAGGAATTAAAATAAGGCTGACACCTTTTTTCTAATGAACTTTGCTGTTAGCTAGAGACCAACGTTGTCTTGAACAATTTATTTTGGACATGTCTGCATAAAATTGGAAAATAGGCCTGAAATAGTGAAGAAAAAAAAACTAGAAAATTTCAAAACACATAGAGTAGGTAAGGATCTCTTCAGTAGTTCAAACACAAAGAATAAAAACATGAGTAATAAGGTGGAGTTGACCGAATAAAGATTTTGAATACAATAAGTAATTTGAAGATCTGACTAAATATTTGGACAAGCTCTAGGAACAACAACAACAACAACAACAAATGGTATACAATGAATCAATTATAGTGCATTAATTGACTTTGAAATAAAATATATATCTGAGAGCAAAAGTGGGGGACAAGAAAATGTCACCCCAAAATATGTCACTTTGGTATAAAACTTATTTTGAGGTAAAAGCAATTGAAAAACAGCATGTACAAGAAAGGTACTCTAACTTTCCCCCCTTTTTTTCCTTGAAAGCAGGATATAAAACCCTCATAAGGAAGATGTCTTTCTTATATCAGAGGCAACGTGATATCTTATCATGACAGGCTGGACGTTAAAGCTAAGAGAATTCTGGATGGACCTTGTGAAAATAATTCTTATCTTCCTTTAGCCACCCCACATAGTTTAGTAACTTTTCCACAATTATTTTTCTTTGCTCAACCTAGGGTAAGAGAATTTAGCCTTGCCACTTTTTCAGGTTTATATTTCATTAGGATGGATCCTGTGTCATTTAAAAATTTTATTAAAATATTTGTGTGCCTTTCTCCTGTTGCACTCCCTTCTGTCATTTTAATTATCGAGTTCATCCAGAACTCTAAGAAGTCAAAGGTAAAATTTCACCTTCCCTACAATACTACACAGCATCTTTTTTTCTTCGGCTTTTAGAATCACACATGGTGTCTATAGCTATAAACTAGTTGCTAAGTAAAGATTCAAAAGAAATGATAAATTTCAGTCATTAGTACTGGAGGCATCAGAAAAGAAATGCCCAAACCTGTAGAGAATTTTTATGAGTTTATTTGAGCCAAACAGACAATAATTGACAGAAAGCAAAATCTAATGGATTGAGAAAATGCTCTGGAGAATGGCAGTTTTATAGTTTATTTTATATACTAGAATCAAAAGAGGAGACATAGAGGCAGTAAATAAAATCCATTGGTGGTAGGTTAGGGAGGAGGGAGAAGGCAAATCAGGGAAGTCTTTGAGACTGGTTAAAAAGTAAAACACTGAGATACATACTTTTTTTTTTTTTTACATTGGTGGGTATAGGATACTTAACAATTAATATTTACAGTGTATAGAAATGATATTCTGGGAATGAGATGACAACAGGGGTTTCCGTGGTCTGCTCTGGGGGGAGGTTGTTCAGGAAAGGTTCTGGAAAAAAGGGATTACTCTGACATTCCAAATCTATGTTATCTTAGATGCAAAAAGAAAACAGAGTGTCTTACTTAAGGTAAAGATTGCCCTTTGTCAATGAAGCCACAGGCCTAGGGTGTAACTTTCCATAATTTATATATATATATATATATATATATATATATATATATATATATATATATGTATATGTGTATATATATATATAATGTAAATATAACATAATGTAAATATTATATATATATATATTACATTCAGACCTTTCTATATGGTTACTTTGGTTTCTGAAATTTTAAGTTTGCACACAGTGCTCACCTGAACTTGTCAGGTTTAGTATGTGGCCACTTTTTTTGTCCAGAGTATGTTCAAATTTTAATTATTGGAATAGTTCACATAAAATATGTTTCCAAACTGAAAAAAAAATCAGAAGCTATGGATTTATATTTCTATATATCAAAAATAGATAAAGTAAAGTGATTGCTGTTTTTAGATGAACTTTACCTATTTTTTTTCATAATCCCCACACTATTAGCCCCTGCAATTAAAGTAAAATGACTTTTTTCATTAGTATTATTCTTAGTTTTGTATTTTCAATAAAACAGTTAAAATGAATGTTTTTCATACACAAGTGTGTTAGTTTCATATTGCTGCTGTAAAATTATTGCAATCTTAGTGACAAAACACAGAAGTTAATTCCCTCAGAGTTTTGGAGTCCAGAGTGCAAAATCAAGGTATTAGCAAGGCCAAGCTCCCGCCAATGGCTCTAGGGCAGAATTATTCCTGACCTTTACCAGCTGCGTGTGGACCTCGAAGTTCTTTGCCTTGGGGCTGCAATACTAAACTCTGTGCCTGTCTCACATGGTCTTTCCTCTTGTTTATCTTAGCTCCAGATCCCTCTTTGCCTTTCTTTGTAGTACACCTGCCATTGGATTTAGATCTAACACTAAATCTAAGATACCTATAAAGACCATTTTTCAAAATAAAACCATATTCACAGATTCCAGGGTGAGGGCATGGATATACTTTTTGGAAGGCAATAATTGAACCCATTATGCCATATTGATAATATTAAAAAGAAACTATTGTTGGAGTAAGATGTTTCTTTAAAAATGAGAGACATCGTATTACTTGGAGGAAAAGGGATGATTTTTACACGTTTAATTTTTAAAAGGATATATGCACTGAATGACTATAGTTTGAGTCACACACAGAAAAATGTAACTCGTACAGAAATAGACACACAACTCCAAATTTAAAGTTCTAATAGAGAACTGCAATTATAATTATAAAAATAACACATGAGCTACTGCAAAAATTCAATTGTATGTTAAGTAAAAACTTTTAATAAACTGTGAGTGTATAAAAGAGTGTCTAATGACTATAACAAAAACCAGTTGTCCTAAATACAATCACACATTTGTTCATGTAAATCCAACTACAAATTCTTTGAACTTTGTCTTTGTAAAATATGGATAAAAACATCCTACTGAAATTCTATGGAAAAGATAAAAAGAAATTCAGACACTTTCTATGTACAAATATAAAAAAAAATACAACATGACTATTGAAGCACTAATTTTTATGTAGTTAAATACCTGTTGGACATGCCCAAAATACTCAGTATTCTAATATTCATATATATATATATGTATATATTTGAAAAAGTACTTAAATCTTCATGTAGATCAAACTAAATTTTAATATAGATCAAGTGTAAGGGGAAAGAAAGCCCATAGTCTAAATCTGGCCAAACCAGTGACAAGGAAAAAATTCTGCTATGTCTTAATTTAAATTACAGCAGTCCAGAGGCTGGAAGAGACAAGAAGGATTTAATCAGCTAATAACTGCAGGGCAAAAACAGCAAAGACTGCTAAAATTCCTAAGTGTGTATTGGAACTCTGAATTAACTTCCAGGTGGTTATTACCACAATTACCTAATAAAGAATATCCAGAAGCCATTTCAACCCAGGAGTCTCTGCTTAAACTTTCCAGACTGTTTGCCCACAACCAATCCAAAGGATCAAACACTTCTTCTCTAGGGACCTATATCAGAACTGCCCCCAATTCACCTTATTTTGCTCACCTTATCTGTAACCAATGTAAATTTTTTTCTAAACAACATACATCTTTCTTCCCCCTACTTGATGAGCCCATCAACTCCAGCACAGCAGGTGTTGGTCTTCTCCACCTGGCCCTGCTGCTGGTGGTTTAGACTTCCTGCCCCAGGACCTGACCCTTTATGGCCCAATAAACCCTTAAAAAAACCAACAACAACAACAGCAAAAACAGACTTTCAGGCATAGTAGTTAAGTTTTTTGTTTGTTTCTTTGTTTGTTTTACACCTGCTCTTTAGGTAAAGTTTTACTGAAACAACCAAACTCCATTGCTTATCTGTTGTCTATGGCTGTCTTCCCACTACTGCAGCAGAACTAATTGTAACAGAGAACACAGAGCTCACAAAGCCTAAAATACTCAATACCTTGCCTTTTACAGAGTATGTTTGCCATCCCCTGCTATTGCTCAGCACTATGTAACACAACTTTCTAAGATAATGAAAGCATTCTATATCTGTGCTCTCCAGTAGAATTGCTAAAAATCACATGAGGCTACTGAGCATTTGAAATGTGTCTAATATGACTGAGAAGCTGAATTGTTAGTTTCACCTACAGTAATTTAAATTTAAATAGTCACATATGGCTAGTGGCTGTGCTATCAGTGCAACTATAGATGGTATACCAGTTGTAGAATGTAGTGTCATTTTAGTTAAGAAACCTAAATACATGGTGACAGCATTTTTTCCAAGGATTCGGGTTATAAATACATTTGTTGCACCATTCACAACTAATTATTTCATGCTATAAAGTTAAAAATTTAATAAAAGCTCCTTGAATGTATGAATTAATACTGTTTACAGACCTTTAAAGTGTCACAGAAATATTAATGCTTTTCTGGGTATGTTACATGCACACTATGGCTGATTATTACAAAAAAGATGGTGTTTTGAAATAATGTGAAAGACATTTTTTTGACTATTAAAAGAAATAAAGTTGCCCCTATCATCAGGTAAAAACACCTGCTGTAGTTGACTAAAGATATGGAAGTCAAAATTATAGGTTTTTTTTTTATGTAAAACTATCTAAATAATTTGAACATTTCTTAGTAATTACCTGCAAGCATATATACAAAGTATATAATTCAGTTTTCTCCTTCTTAGTGAAAAGTTTTTTGGGGGGAAAACTCATTTGGTGAGGAATACTCTGACCCAACTTCATGTGCAGATATATGTTTACGGAAATTAAAGTAATACTCCAAACTGACATTGTTCAATTCACTTCTGTCAGTGAATATTGTTAGTGTGAATGAAAAGTTAAAAGTGGAAATTATTGAACTACAATAAAATATGTTACTGAAAATTAAATATGATAATGTCAGTATATTAGAACTGGATAAATACCCTGAAACGAGTTACCATAAACATTAAAAAGACAAACAAACAAAGAACACTGTGAAAGATTTTATCCATCTTTGGAAGCACCTACAATGATGAAAATTGCATTCTACTATAAAACTGAAAATAATTATACCTTGGCTGGTGTGGCTCAGTGGATTGAGCACCAGCCTGCAAACCAAAGGGTCGCTGGTTCTATGCCCAGTCTAGGGAACACACCTGGGTCACAGGCCAGGTCCCCAGTAAGGGCAAGAGGCAACCGCACATTGATGTTTCCCTCTCTTTCTCCCTCCTTTCCCCTCTCTCTAAAAATAAATAAATACACAAATAAATTTTAAAAACCTGAAAATAATTATGTTTCTGTGTGAAAAGATTCAAAACTGACTTCTTATTACATATTACAACCTAAATATTAAGAATGACATTGATATTTCTTGGTATAAAAGAAAAGGTGACAAATGGCTAGAACCAAATAAAAGGAGTAATAGATATGAAAAATAGTATATACCATCTTTAAATAAGTCTATTTTCAATTTCAAATGTAAAATACAACACTCAATATTATATACAATAATAGTATTATTTTATGCTATATAAACCAAATAATGTCTTGTATATAATAATACATATATCAAGTAATAATAATAAAACAAAAAGTTGAATTTTATTTCTGGTAGTGATTTTTTCTTATTTATGTTCTGGTTCATTAACAGGGTGGGGCAAAAGTAGTTTTATAGTTGTCTGTATGGAAAACATCACAATAATTAAAAAATAATATTACAAGAATAAACTTTTGCATACTCACAACTGTAAACCTATTTTTCTTCACCCTGTATTTATATTTACTACATTGTTTTTGTAGGTATTCAAATTTCATTTTACAACTGACAAGACAAAGATGATTTCAGTATCAGAAAGAATGTAAATTATTAAACATGAGAATATATAAAAGTATAAATAATAGTAGTTTGGAGGTTATAACATAAAAAACTATGTTGAGAAATATGTAAATGCAAATATCCTCATCTTACAAATGGATAATGGACAAAGAGTAATATCTAGATTGTTAGAGTAATAAAGTTCAATAATATTATTTATATTTATAATTATGAATATAAAGGAAGTAAAAATAGTATTATTATTAAATTAGAAGTGGTGAGTTTAACTGTGTGTCATATAGGATGGAAATTGAGATATTAAAAATATGGAATAAATCTATGATTTAAAAATATGGAAAGAAAAAACTTTAAAATAATAAATTCCCCACAGGAGGTTGACTTGGGTTTCTGAGGAACAGATCAGGAATTACTGTTGTTCGTTATAATAATTTTCACGAAGATTTGATTACTTAATACAGCACAGCATTACATGATTAAAACTCTCTCTCTCTCTCTTTTTTTTTTTTTGGTATATTTTACTGATTATGCTATCAGAGTTGTCCCATTTTTTTCTCCCCTTTATCCCCTCCACCCTGTACCCCATTCCATAAACCCCACACCTCTTAGTTCTTATCTTTGGGTTGTATATATTAGTTCTTGGCTTCTCAATTTCCTATACTATTCTAAACCTCTTTCAATCTATTTTTTTTTCATCAACATTTTCCCACCACCACTTTCCCCAGCCACACCCATCCCCACTTCTCACCCTCAGTCCCTCCCCCATTTGGTTTTGTTGATGGGTCCTTTATGCATGTTCCTTGATGACCCCTCCCTTCTTTTTCCCCAGCTGCCACTACCCCTCCCCCCTGGTTACTGCCAACCTGTTTGTTCTTTCAACATAGCTAGTTATATTTTGCTTGATTATTTATTTTGTTGATTAGGTTCCACTTATAGGTGAGATCCTATAGCATCTGTGTTTCAACACCTGGCTTATTTCACTTAGCATAATGGTCTCTAGTTCCATCCATGCTGTTGCCAAGGGTAGTAGCTCCTTTTTCTTTTCTGCTGCATAGTATTTCATTGTGTAAATGTACCATGGTTGTTTGATCCACTCATTTACTGTTGGGCACTTAGGCTGTTTCCAGCACTTGGCTATTGTAAATTGTGTTGCTATGAACATTGGGGTGCATAGGTTCTTTTGAGTTGGTGTTTCAGGATTTTTAGGGTATAGTCCTAGCAATGGAATTACTGGGACTTCATGAAAATAAGAAGCTTCTGGCTAATGAAAACATCAGCAGAATGAGAAGGGAACCAACTGCTTGGGGAAATATATTTGCCAGTGATACCTCAGACAAGGGTTTGATCTCCAAATTATATAAAAAACTCACATGACTCCACTCCCAGAAGACAAACAATCCAATTAAAAATGGGCAAATGACCTGAACTGACACTTCTCCAAGGAGGACATACTCAGGGCCCAGAGACATATGAAAGGGTGCTCAGCATCACTAGCCAACAGAGAAATGCAAATTAAAACCACAATGAGATACCACTTCACACCAGCCAGAATGGTTATCATAAACAAATCATCAAACAACAAGTGCTAGTGAGGAAGTGGAGAAAAGGGAACCCTAGTACACTGTTGGTGAGAATGCAGACTGGTGCAACCACTGTGGAAAAGTTTGGAATTTCCTCAGACAACTAAAAATGAATCTACCTTTTGACATAGTTAGAACTCTTTAGATTATATTTAAAAATCTGAATAACAAACTGCCCAAAATAACAAAAAACTCATCCTGGAATCTATTAAATTAAATAATACTTTCCCTTCCTGAAAAGAATTAAAAAGAAGGAACAAGAAGTGAATGCAGACTTCTTTCAACTACAGTAGACTCATACCTAAACATAATAAAGGCCATATATGACAAACAGATGGCAGTATCATACTCAATAGGAAAAAACTACAAGAGTTCACCTTAAGATCAAGAACAAGACAAGGATGTTCATGTTTACCTGTCTTTCCCAACATAGTACTACAAGTCCTAGCCACAGAAATCAGAAAATAAGAAGAAATAAAAGGCATCCAAACTGGAAAGGAAGAAGGAAAACAGTCATTATTTGCAGATAATTTGATACTGTACATAAAGTACCCCAAATATTGCACCAAGAAACTACTAGAACTGATAGATGAATTCAGCAAAATAGCAGGACACAAAATTAGAACCCTGAAATCAGTTGGATTTTATATGTCAGTAATGTACTAAAAAAAGTGAATTTAGGAAAACAACTCCATTCACAATCTCTATAAAAAGAGGAAAATACCTAAGAAGAAGGGTATCCAAGGTTGTAAAATTCCTGTACTTGGTAAATTATAAGACACTGGAGAAAGAAATTGAGGAAGACAAAAATAAGTGAAAGCACATAGAGTGTTCATGTATGGGAACTTTTAACATCATTAACATGTCCATACTACCCAAAACAATCTATAGATTCAATGCAATTCCTATCAATACTCCAATAACATATTTCACAAAACTAAAACAAATATTTCAAAAACTGATATGGAACCACAAAAAGCCCCACATAGCAACAGTGATTCTGGGAAAGAGGAACACCTGGGGGAATAACAGTACCTAATATGAAACTATACTATGAAGCCATAGTAATCAAAACAACATGGTACTGACATTAAAAGCAGACACATAGATCAATGTAACAGAATAGAGAGCCCAGAAATAAACCTACACCTTTAGAGTCAATATTTGTGGATGAAGCAACTACCTACAATGGGCTAAAATGAATTTATTCAGTAAATGATGTTGGGAAAATTGGACAGATATGTGCAGAAAGATGAAACTAGACCACCTTCTTATACCACACACAAGAATAAATTCTAGATGGATTTAAGACTTAACTGTTAGACCTGAAACCATAAAAATCATAGAAGAAAACAAGTGGGAAAATATCAAACATTGCTCATTGCAATATTTTATCAAATATATCTCCCCAAGCAAGGGAAAGAAAATAAAAAAATAAACAAATGGGACAACATCAAACTAAAAATTTTTTTCACAGTAAAGGAAAATGCCAGCAAAATAAAAGGACAACCCCCAAGATGGGAGAACACATTCACTGATGCATCTGATAAGGGGTTAATATCAAAATTTTGCATAATACTTACAAAACTCAACACCAAAAAAGAAATAACCCAATTAAAAAATAAGGAAAGGGCCTGAATAGACACTTCTCCAAAGAGGACATACAGATGGCCAACTGACATATGAAAAGATACCCAACATCACTAACCCTCAGAGAAATGCAAATTAAAACCACAATGAGATATCATCTCACACTTGCCATAATGTCTATCATCAATGAATTAACAAATAACAGGTGCTGGCAAGGACATGGAGAAAGGGGAACCCTTTTCCACTGTGGGTGGGAATGCAGACTGGTGCAGCCACTGTGGAAGGTAGTAGGAGATACCTCAAAAAATTAAAAATGAACCTGCTTTTTGACTCAGTGATCCCGCTTTGGGGAATATATCTAAAGGAACCCAAACAATAATTCAAAAGAACATCAGTACCCTTATGTCCTTTGCAGTGATATATACAATCACAAAGATATGGAGGCAGCCCAAGTGTCTATCAGTAGATAAGTGAATATACCAACTATAGGACATTTACACAATGGAATAGTACTCAACCATAAAAAGAAGAAAATTCTACCCTTCACAACACTATGGATGGACCTAAAGAACATTATGCTAAGTGAAATAAGCAAGTCAGAGAAAGACAAATACCATAAGCTTTCACTCATATGTGGAATCTAATGAACAAACTGAACTAACAAGGAAAATGGGGCCAGACTCATAGGTGGAGAGCAGGGTGACAGCTGGTAGGGGTGAGTGATGTGGTGAAGGGATTGAGCAAAAAGGACACAGGAGTCATGGAAATGGACAACAGTGTGGTGATTGCTGAGGGGAGTGATGTATAAAAGGACTAAATGATAAAGGAGAAAAATACAATAAAAATGAAATCAAGAAAATGAGAAAAGTTAGAAAAAAGTACAAAGAACTTTGTTCTTGAACCATTTGACATCAATATGTACACTTGACACCACACAATGCCTATCTAAGTACTACAGAAAGACCCTTCTGTTACCAGGAAACAACCTTAAAAATCAGAAAATAAGCATGGATAAATTATTACAATCTAATCCTCAGTCTGTATTAAAGTTTTACCAGTTGCTAAACTAATTTTTTGATAGTAAAAATAAATCTAGTTCAGGCTCATACATGCTAAATAGTTCTCCTGTGTCTATAATTTCCTTGACACCTGGAGTTTGTATTCATACCTTATCTGTTTTCCATTTCTAATCATAAATTCAATATATGTGTTCTTTTACTGATATCTGTATTGAACTCATGGCTTTATATTTTATTCAGTTTATTAAAATCTGTTAATACCATTACTTATTTTGATGTTAATATTTCTGACTTGAACAGTGGATGAATCACTGGCCAAGTTGGCTCCTGGGTTCTTTGACCACTTTATTTTTGAGGACAGCAAGATGTTTTCAATTCATTTTTATATTTTCCTTTTTAAAAAGTTATCAATTTATTGGTGTGATGGTTAATAAAATTACCATATATTTCCAAGTATAATGCACATCCACATTTTTGGCCCAAACCTTTTTGGTCCAAAAGAGTATTTTTCCCTGAAAATACTCTTTGTTTTCATTCCTTAGTTAAATTATTTATTTATTTATATTTAGATACTTGTTTTTTGTATTATAAAGGAATTTTACCATTTATCTTTGAAATTACTATGGTACAAAAATTTTATGTAACAAATAATTACAAAACACAAGAACGGATATAAGGTGTTTCAGGTACTATCCATGTATAATGGACATCCTTATATTTCCATCAAAAATTGGGCAAAAAAGTGTATATTATATAAAGCAAAATACAGTGTATTGGCTTGAGGTGCACGATTCTATAATATATCATCTGTATTTAATATTGTGTATTCACTGCCCCAAACCAAGCCTCCTCCCATCACCATTATCCCCTCTTTACCTTCTGCTTCCCCGATCCCCTTTGTCTTTGATACAATTTTCCCTAAGAAACCTTCTTTCATTAAAGACAAATAATATTTAGAAGTCAAGAATTGTGTTCTGGTTATATTCATAGTGACTGAGGTATCACTAACAGCAGGCATTCTTGTGACTAGATCTGGGAAATATACATAAGCATGAACACGTGGGCATATATGCACACAATTAAGTCTATGTTTATTAACCTGCTTAACTACTTACCAATCTATCCAACTTTTAATATATATTAAAAGTCATGGATTCATTTTGATGTATCCAGTTTAACAACACAGGATTTATTCTGGTTTTCTCCCATTTTGTAGGTGTAACTTTCTTCTCCACCTATTCAAAATTAGCTTTTGTCATCTTTAATATGTTGAGTTATTCAATTAACCCAACCCTTTATCTCTACTGAATCTACCCTCTGTGCTGATATCCTCTACTCCTGCATGAGCTCTGACTTCCATCCTCAGCAGATGTACTACCCCACTTGGATAACCTCCTTATCCTATTAAGTACTTAGTTTTTAGTATTTTTAAGGTTTATAGATAATCTTCACGCACTCTAATTGCTATGATAGACTGAAATTTTTCAAAGATATCTGATTTTCTCTTTCAGTGAACACTTACATAAAAATATTTTGTTGAATGTACATCATGGGTGATCAATATGTTATAGACATCATTGTCCATGTATCAGAGAATAGTGATATATTTCAGGATTATATCCCCCAAAGTAGGCACATTATACAACTTCTCTTTCATGCTAAAATAACCTTTTCCCATTGAAGAGAGTACTATGGTACTGTAATATAATATACAAAAGATATTTTTAAATGTGTATGTATTTCAAAAATTAGAATGATTACTTGGTATTTAGTGAGGTCACACATATTTTAAATATTATGAACATTGTGACCATAAACAATCAATTGGAGTGAGAGGGAGTATCCCCCATTGGCTGAAATGGCAACAGGGGGAAACTCTTTCTCAACTGACAAGGTGAGAACGTTAGCAAGATAATTGGATAGGAAAAAGAAAAAAACATTCCAGTATCAGATTGGGAGTGGGACCAGGAGAAGTCAGTCACATGTGCCATGAGTCAAAATGATGCAAGTGGAGGTCCTAGACCAACAAGGCCTGTCAGTCTAGCTGGGGAAAGAGGGGATTGATTGGGAGGTGTACCAACCCAAAGTGTGTGAAAACTTAGGATGTCAATGATCATTTTTGAGAAAGCACCTGGTTTGTCCCAAGCCCAAACTAACATAATCCCTGAAGAAGAAAGATGTTCTCTCTCTTGCTTGTCACCTGTGCTCTCAGTGTGGCTGTCAAGGCCATGTGGCTCATGGACTCTAGGAGAGAGTTTCTTTCTCTCATGCACACTTGGTGATACACTTGGCCATGGTTTCAAGCACTATCTTGCCCAAGATCACATGACCATGTGGTGCTGACAGTCACATGGCCCATGGCCCATGGTCATGCATGATCCATATGCAGGCTATAGGAGTTAACCTGAAATGGACAGTGGCTGGGAACAAGCTAAGTTAACTGAAAGGGAGCTAAGATAGCATCGCAGGCATGGGTAGGTTCCAAAGGACTGTACTTTAAAATGGAGCAGGAACTCTGGACACTGGCTTCATTCTTTGTCTTACTGAGGATGGTTTGACTTTTCCCAAGGCAGAAAGAGATGGGCTTTGAGACAGGAAACCGTCTTTATACTAGGTCATTAAGCACCTAATGAAACTCCTGTCCTTTTGCACCTTCATCTGCCACACTAGTTTGGCTTTTGTGGCAACAGACAAACCTCTGTTTTTGTTTGGGTACAATATTATAGATAATTTGTTCCTAAAATGTATCATTAAATTATCTTTATATAAATGAACAAATGTATGAAATTGTTTTAGTGCCTCTGTGTGTGTGTGCAATTAAAATTAGAGCAGAAATGAGAATTACTAAGATTCTGACTCTTTGAAGGAGTAGGTTCCATGAGATTGTAACTGCTTGTGGAAATCCATTGAACAGGAAATGAGCATAACATTGGGAAAGATCAGTTTTTGATCAGGGTATCCTGATGTAATATCCAAGTCCCTTCCTTCTATTTTGGGGTTTTGGAAAAAAATTACTTGACCAATTTGTGTTTCAATCCTCTATGTACAAAATGATGATTAAAAAATATCTACCTCACAGAGTTTTAATAAAAATTTAAATGCTTTACTAGGTATAAAAGAACCTGAAATATAGTATACACTGTGTAAATGTTAACTAATATTATTACAATATAAAAACATTCTTTTCTCATAGATAATATTAATACTGCACCATCTCAAAAAATCTAAAATATAGCCCTTTATTAAATTTTCACCGTTCACTAGAGATCTATATTTATACCTAAAAATATTTGGAAAACAAATTGTTCATTCCCAACAAATTTACTTGAATGCTAGGGCATGTGAATATTGTATAATTTGATTTTTCTCTTCTACATCACCTGAGTTTGTTTTAATAAGTCTCCCTCCAGCCAATTTAAATAAAAAATTGTTAAGTGGCAAATGCTTTAGTTAGTTTAGTAAAAGAAACACAAACTGTGGATATCTGGGCAGAACAGCTTGTATTTGTCAGCAAACTAGCCAGAAGGCATATTTAACCATTTTTAATCCTTTTGACAAGAATCCCCACTGTTTCTTATTTTTGCAAAGGCAGGGCTATTTACTTTTATTCACTCTTTGCCATAACCACCTAAACACCTGAGCAATAACTATTTTCTCCTCTTTCTGCACTGCTTGAGTTCCTTATCAATGTTTATATTTCTCTCTTCTGTTTGGTGAACAGATGTCCTTGATTTTAGTGAACTAGTATCAAGAGCTATTCTACTATTTGTTGTTTTCACAGGAAATTCAAGGTAATCTTTTATTCCTCTTCCTTGTGGAACATCATTAATGAAACTTACATTTTTAATGTCTCAGTCCTGCTGACCAACATATCTAAAACTGTAAGAATGACAATGCATGCAAAACTCTATTATACTGTGTTTTTTGCTTACTGCTTTGTGAAACTGAGACCCAGTGAAGAGAACCATGGAGTTTTGATGCTCCACTTTGAATGGAAAAGTTTATTGTTTTAGTATCACACGCACACACAAAAAAAAAAAGAAAGAAAGAAAGAAAGAAAAAAAAAGAAAAAGAAAAAAAGCAAAGCTAGGGAGAATCATTAGTTTAGAAAGCTGAGAGGACTTCTGGTCAAGATGGAGATGTAGGTAAATACACTTCCCCTTCTTTTGCAACCAGAAAAAGAATTACAACTAGACCTCAAAACAAATAACACTCAGAACCATCAGAAAATTGAGCTGTATGGAAGACCAGCAATCAAGGACTTAAAGAAACCACATTCATCCAGATAGGTAGGAGGGGTGAAGACACAGAGATGGGGTAGAGAGTCATGGAGATGGGGTATGGCATGGAAAAGTAGCTGCAATGGCAGGGGTGGTCCCACATTCATCTGTGGTGGGTAAACATAGAAGGGATACCTTGGGAGCCAGTAATCCCAGCCCTAGGCCAGACTGCACAGCCTAGGGTCCAGTGCCAAGAAGTTGAATCCACAGAACTTCTGGCTGTAAAAACCAGTGGTTGCTGGGCAGTAGAAGAAACTGCTGGATTTTCAGGGACTCCACTAAGAAGGCCCTCATGGACTTAGAACGTATGTAGGCCTACCTCCTCTGAGATCTAGCATCAGGGCAACAGCTGGAAGGCATCAGTCACATATGGGGAGTAAATGCAGTGACTGGAACCAGGGTGAGTTCTGGGAAACCTCCAGAAGTCAGGCAGTGGCATGGTCTCCTCTCTGAGCCATACCCTTACACAGAGCCACAAAACAGTGAAGTGTGTTGCCTGTCCCTGGGGATTAACTAAGGTTCCGCCCCACACAATTTGCAGGTGCCTTTCCTATAACAGGCTACTCAACTAAGACAGGGAGTCACAGCAGCTCTACTTAATACACAGCAACAAACACAGGGAGGCTGTCAAATTGAGGAGCAAATAAATATGGTCCAAATGAAAAAGGAAAACAAAACTCCAGAAAAATAACTAAACAAAATGTAAATAACCAACCTATCTGATGCAGAGTTCAAAACACTGGTGATCGATGCTCAAAGAACTCATTGAGTATGGCAACAGCAAAAAAAACACCCAGGAAGAAATAAAGGTTACACTAAGTGAAATAAATAAATATCTTCAGGGAACCAACAGAAGCTGGGACTCACATCAACAATTTGGAACATAAGGAAGAAATAAGCATTCAACCAGAACAGTAAGAAGAAAAAGGATTTTTTTTTTTTTAATGGGCAGTATAAGGAGCTTCTGGGATAGCTCTTAAACATACCAACACCCAAATCATAGGAATGTCAGAAAGCAGAGGAAGAGCAAGACATTGAAAGCTTATTTGAAAAAATAATAAAAGAAAACTTCCTTAATTTGGTGAAGGAAATAAATATCCAAGTCCAGGAATCCCAAATAATTTGGAGACAGAGGACTACACCAAGATACATCATAATTAAAATGCTAAATTATAAAGATAAAGAGAGAACCTTAAAAGTGGCAAGAGAAAACCAGAGTGTCACTTACAAAAGAGTTCCAATAAGACTGTCCTCTGATTTTTCAAAAGAAAGTTTTCACACAAGAAGGGACTGGCAAGTATTCAAAGTGATGAAAAGCAGGGACCTACAACTTAGATTACTTTATCCAGCAAAGCTATCATTTAGAATGGAACGGTAGATAAAGTGGTTCCCAGACAAGGTAAAGCTAAAGGAGTTTATCATCACCAAGTCATTATTAAATTAAATGTTAAAGGGGCTCATTTAAGAAAAAGAAGGTCAAAACTATGAACATTAAAATGACAATAAATTCACAGCTATCAAAAACTGAATCTAAAAACTGAACTAATCAAACAGACAGAACAGGAACAGAATCATAGATATTGAGATCATTTGGAGGGTTTGCTGGGGGAGGGTGGGGAGGGAGACAATAGAAGAAAATGTTCAGGGATTAATAAGCATAATTGGTAGGTGCAAAATAGACAGGGACATGTAAAGAATTGTATAGGAAAAGGAAAATTCAAATAACTTATGTGTGTGACCCATAGACATCAACTAAAGGGGGGATTGCTGGAGGGAATGAGGGTACTGGGTGGGTGGCAAAGTGAGAAAAATTGGGACAACTGTAATAGCACAATCAATAAAATATATTTTAAAAAGTTGAATAATGCAAAATGCTAAAAAATAATATACAAAAGTGGAAAAAATACTTGGTATAAATGCTATAAACCGGGAATCATGAAGTTGACCTAGGGTGTGAGGACATGATAAAGGCTTTTGTGCTCTGCATTTGATCAACCACTGATTTTTTGATATGGTTGGTTCAAGCTACATTGTTTAGGCTATTATTTGTAAGACCAATTTAATAATGAATTAATTGATTCAGCAGTCTTGTTGTACCTGGTTTATCCAGGAGAAATCATTAACAGAATTAAAGTTATGTGTGCTCTCATAAAGACTTTTCAAAACCCTCTTACAAAAAACATTGACTCTCTTAGATAAGTACATGTATACCTGTTATATCAACCAAGAAAGTACTCATCTATGAGTTCCTCTTTGTTTTGCAGACTTAGAGGACCAATTTATTCTCCTGTACATTTGCTTAAATGTGTTTATATTTACATTTTAATTTCCAATTTCTTTACTATAATTATATTGTTTCTGAGGAGGAAATAATGAAATGTGTGTGCACATTACTTATTCTTAAATCTTATCTTTATCTTTTTAGAGTTGTTAGTGATAGTAGGGGAACATCAAGGAAGCATTCCAAAGTATATTATTATTTAAAGGTTTTGTTTGTAAAGAATTCTTTTTCTTTTTTTTTTATTTCTTAGTGTTGTTCCAGTGTAATTGTCTCTATTTTCCCCCCACCACTAACCCCCACCCACTCATCTCCACCTCCCACGCTGGAACTTACCCCCTTTGGCTTTGTCCATGTGTGCTTTATACATGTTCCTTGACAGCCCTTCATCTATTTTCCCCCATCATCCCTCACCTCCCTTCCCCTGGTTATTGTCAGTTTGTTCTTTATTTACATGTCTCTGGTTATAGTTTGCATGCTTGTTTGATTGATTGATTGGATTAATTTCGTAGGTGAAATCAAATGGTATTTGTTTTTCATAGCCTGGCTTATTTCACTTAGTATAATGGTCTGCAGTTCCATCCATGCTATTGGAAAAGGTAGGAGCTGCTTCTTTCTGTCTGCTGTGTGGTATTTCAATGTGTGAATATACCATAGCTTTTTTATCCACTCATTTACTAACAGGCACCTGAGTTGATTCTAGGACTTGGCTATTGTAAATTGTGCTGCTATGAACATTGGGGTGCATAGGTTTTTTCGAATTGGTGTTTCAGGTGTCTTAGGGTATAATCCAAGCAGTAGAATTGCTGGGTCAAAAGGAAGTTCTATTTTTAGTTTTCTGAGGAACTTCCATACTATTTTTCCACAGTGGCTGCACCAGTCTGCATTCCAACCAACAGTGCACTGGGGTTCCCTTTTCTCCACAACCTCACTGGCACTTCTTGTTTGCTGATTTGTTAATGAATACCATTCTGACTGGTGTGAAGTGGTATCTCATTGTGGTTTTAATTTGCATTTCTCTGATGACTAGTGATGCTGAGTGTCCTTGCATGTGTCTCTGGGACCTGTATATGACCTCCTTGGAGAAGTGTCTGTTCAGGTGCTTGGCCCATTTTTTAATTGGATTGTTTGCCTACCTGGAGTGGAGTCAGGTGAATTCTTTATGTTTTGGAGATCAAATCCTTGTCTGAGGTAGCATTGGCAAATATATTTTCCCATATGGTTGGTTGCATTCTCGTTTTACTGTTGTTTTTTTTAGCCATGCAGAAGCTTTTTATTTTGGTAAGGTCCCATTTGTTTATACCTTCCTTTATGTCCCTTGCTCTAGGGGACATATCGATGAAAATATTGCTGCTTGGAATATCTGAGATTTTCCTGCCTGTATTCTCACCTAGGACATTTATGGTGTCGTGACTCATATTTAAGTATTTTATCCATCTTGAGTTTATTTTTGTGTGTGGTGTAAGATGGTGTAGAGCTTCAGTTTTGTGCATGTAGCTTTCCAGAGCTCTCAACACCATTTGTTGAAGAGGCTATTTTTACTCCATTTTATGCACTGCACCATTTCTTGAATATTATTTGACCATAGAGACATGGGTTTACTTCTGGGCTCTTTATTCTGTTCCATTGATCTATGTGCCTGTTCTTATGCCAGTACCAGACTGTTTTGATTATAGTTACCTCATAATATAGTTTAGTATCAGGTATTATGATCCCTCCTACTTTGTTCTTCTTCTCAATATTGCTGCATCTATTCTGGGTCACTTATGGTTCCATATAAATTTTCAAAATGTGTGTTCTATATCTGTGAAATATGTCATTGGTATTTTAATAAGGATTGTGTTGAATGTATTAATTGCTTTGGGTAGTATGGACATTTTGACGATGTTGCTTCTTCTATTCGGTGAACATGGTACATGCTTCCACTTACTTGTGCCTTCCTTAATGTCTTTCTTCAGTGTTATGTAGTTTTCTTAGTACAGACCTTTTACCCCATTGGCTAGGTTTATTCCTAGGTACTTTATTTTTCTTGTTGCTCTAGCAAATTGGATTTTTTTCATGATTTCTGATTCTGATATTTCATTGTTGGTATATAAAAATGTCTTCAATTTCTGAATATTGACTTTGTATCCTGCTGTTTTGCCAAATTCACTTATTGGATTGATTAATTTTTTGGTGGAGTCTACAGGATTTTCTATGTAAACCATCATGTAATCTGCAAACAATGACATTTTTCCTTCTTTCTTTCTAATTTGGAAGCCTTTTATTTCTTTTTCTTGTCTGATGGCTGTGGTTAGGACTTCCACTACTATGTTAAGTAGAAGTGGTGAAAGAGGACATGCTTGTCTTATTCCCATTCTTAGTGGGAAAGCTTTTAGTTTTTGCCTGTTCAGTGTAATGTTGGATGTAGGTTTCTCATATATAACCTTTATTATGTTGATGTATGCCGCCTTTATTCCCACTTTGCTGAACATTTTTATCCTAAATGAGTGCTGTACATTATCAAATACTTTTTTCACATCTATTGATATGTTCATATGATTTTTGTCTTTCCTTTTGTTTATATGATGTATTACATTTATTTATTTGCAAATATTGTACCATCCTTGGATCCCTGGGGTAAATCCCACTTGATCATGATGTATGATCTTTTGAATGTATTGCTGGATGTGGTTTGTCAATATTTTGTCAATATTTTAGCATCTATATTCATCAGAGTTATTGACCTGTAATTTTCTTTCTTTGTTGTGTCTTTATCTGGTTTGGGGGTTAAGATCATGCTGGCTTCACAAAAAGAGTTTGGGAGTCTTCCTTCTTCTTGTATCTTTTGGAATAGTCTGAGAAGGAGAGTGGTTAGCTCTACCTGAAATGTCTTGTGGAATTTTCCCATGAAGCCATCTGGCAGAGGGTATTTGTGTGCATGGAGATTTTTGATTACTGCTTCAATTTCACCAACTGTTATTGGTCTGTTCAGGCTTTCTGCTTCCTCATTTAGTTTTTGAAAATTATATTTTTCTAGAAATTTGTCCATTTCACCCAGATTTTCAAATATCATGGCATATAGTTGTTTGTAGTAATTTCTTACAATCCTTTGTATTTCTGTGGTATCAATTGTAATTTCTCCGCTTTCATTTCTGATTTTATTTATTTGGGTCCACTCCCTTTTTGCCTCTATGAGTCTGCATAAAGGCTTATGGATTTTGTTTATCTTTTCAAAGAATCCGCTCCTGGATTTATAGATCATTTGAATTATTCTTTTATTTTCTGTGTTTAATTCTGCTCTGATCTTGGTTATTTCCTTCCTTCTATGCACTCTGGGCTTTGTTTATTGTTGTTCTTCTAGTTCTTATAAATGTAGGGTTAGGTTGTTTATTTGAAATGTTTCTTTTTTAGGTTGTCCTGTATCACTATTAACTTTTTTCTCAGGATGGCCTTTGCTGGATCCTATAAGTTTTGGACTGCTGTGTGTTCATTTTCTTTTGTTTCCATATTTTTTAATTTCTTTCTTGATCTCATTATTAACCCATTCATTGTTTGATAGCATGCTAGTTAATTTGAATGTTTTTGAGTTTTTTCCTTGAGATTAGTTTCTAGTTTTAGGTACTTGTGGTCCAAGGAAATGCTTGATATGATTTCAATTTTCTTAAACTTGTTGAGGCTTATTTCATGTCCTATCATGTGGTCTTTCTTTGAAAATGTTCCATATTGGACCTGAAAAGAATGTGTATTTTGCTTCTTTGGGTTGAAAGGTTCTATATATGTCAGTTAAGTCCATTTGATCTAGGGCATTGTTCAATGCCTCTATAGCCTTTCTGATATTTTGTTTGAAAGATCTATCCATTAAAAAATTTATTTACATATTTTCTCTTTTACATATATAAAATGTGTGAGAAATTTATTGGATCTTATTTGAGGGAAGTTTTATTGTTTGTCAGAGAATAAAGAAATTTTTTAACATTGCAAAAGATAATATGCTATAAGATATTATTTGAACTTTAGTTTTTTGAAGCTCACTTAAACTGGCGTATGTTCTCTCCTAAGTGTGTATATGTATGTGTATATGTGTGTACATGTATGCACATATACATGTATGTGTGTATACATGTATATATCTACATATATAGGTATCTCAGTATATTTTATGTATTGTAACAGACAGCAAATATTCTAACAAAAATAACTAGAATTTCTCATGTCAAATACATGTTTTCTTTTTTCAATTTTTTTTACATTTCTTGGTTTCAGAGAGAGAGAGACAGGCAGACAGACAGATATCTATTTCATTGTTGTACCCATTTATACATTCATTGGTAGCTTCTTGTATGTGTTCTGGCCAGGGAATGAACCTGCGAACTTGAAATATCTGTATAATGCTCTAACCAACTAAGGAACCTGGTCAGGGTCACATGTTTGATATCAGCAAGAGAATATATGCCACCATAGAAGATGGAGCTGAAAATATAGCAAGTGAAAGAGAGGTAGATAAAATCAGTAGTATTATCCACTTGATAATTAGAGTCACTAATGATTTTAAACATTAAGATTATAAGCCTTATTTAAAATATACCATTTTAAACATAATATTCCCCTTTAAATACTATGACATTCTTAAAGTGTATGTATGGGGAAAAAGCAACTGACAGCTCTTTGTGCAAGAAATGTATGTTTTTGTTATTTCTATTGTTGGAAATACTGTAGTGTTTAAATCAACCAACTTCTATAAGGTTAGACCAAGGTCATCAGTGAAAGTAAAACAGCCATGTCTCAGATACAAAATATACCTCTTAATAAACTACTACTCAAAAGGAACATGCTTATTTAGTGCTAGAGAATAGAATTATTACACACAAACATTCCCATCTGTGTATGTTTCCAAGTATATCAAAATAGATTTGTGTTTGTATTCTGTAGTTTCCTTTCTTTTGGGCAATTTACCTCATGTCCCTAAGTAGCTCAGGGTTGGTTGTTAAATGTCAGAGAGCATTCTTAAATCTTAAGATTCACCCTTAATATGGTTGAACACGTTGCCTGGCTTCTCTGTCTCCTTGCATATCTCATTAAATACACATGCTTACTTGAAATAATATACAGGTAAATGTAAAAGAGATGAGCAGTTATTTAATTGATGTTTGTTTGCTGCAATGCAGTGCACTTATTTTTTAGCCATCATGTTTATTTTTTATGTGCACAGGAAAATATTTTTAAAACTTTAAATATCCAATTGTTATTATTGTCCATTAGAATCTTTATTAATAGTAAATAATTAGGTTCAGTCAGCAACTTTTGTTTCCTTCAATGATAGTTAAATTTTTGGTGTTTAAGGTAGCTGCATTTCAATGGAGTGCTTATATCCAAATCGTATTTGAAAAAAAAAGTACCCTATTAGCCATTCTTCCTAATGTGATTGTACTGGTCCATAACCATGACTTATATGTTATTGGCATTTTGTAAAATCTTGGGATACATTTCTAACAGAAATGTAAATATAAATTAATGACTATGTAAAGGCTCTTTACTATTTCATGACCTGTTTTTCATACCTTTCACCATTTCTTTCCCCTCACCTGTGATTTGACTGTTTTTAAACTGGAGCTGTATGTAGAAAGCGAAAACATAAACCATCTAAAACAAACTGGGCATCTAGGCGTTCTGTTGACTAAGAATCCTGTTATTTCAGTAGCTCAGAAGTTCCTAAGGCCTAATTATGAATATTGTGGGAAAATGAGCTTCAGTACATACCAAAATCATCACAAGAGGCTATTTTCCATTTCAGCTATTAATAATAATTTTTAACCATGCAATGCATTTACTAACAAATTCTAGGCAATGTGCCAGTTTAGCAACTCAGATATGGAACACATAGGCCCTGTCTTCAATATGTGAAATATGTTGTGTGGATTTTGAATTTCTAATCCTCTTAGAATATTCTCTAAGTATTTCATTTGGCAAAGTTCCTCTGAGAAAGTGTGGCATTTATTTGATCAGGACAATAACATAGGTCCCCACAGCATCACCCTGAATCACTGAAGCTGCTATATAGCTGGGTTTTACTTTTAGAATAATCATAAGGTTGCTTTTCTTTAAATTAAACAATGACAATTTATTTTGATAAAGTTTTTTACTTAAGAAATTCATAGTATAGGTTTAAACTTTTATCAGGTTATGACAAATATTCTCAAGCATATTTATAATTATACACGATTCATTAAAATAAGCTAAACACTAAGACAACCTGCAAACATGTATAATTATTAACTATATGTATATTTGAGATTTTTATTGTTCTTAGATATAAATTATAACAATCTCGATTTATACTTGTATGAATAAATAAAGATGTTTTGTATTGTGTTTCTGCTAATTAATAGTGACCTTGAGAATCTAGTTTACCTGCTTTAAGATAAATTCTGTCTTCTGCTATCTGTCAATAAGAGATTATAACTGACCATATATCAAAATACTGTTTAAAAACAGAAACTATTCTTTTTATAAAATAATTCAGGTAAAATAGTTACAAACAGCAATAATTTCTGGATATATTATATGTAGAAGACATACATACATACACTTATTTTTGTATTATCAAAAAGGATTTCAAGCAATCATTAAAACAAATACTGAAAAAATTAAATTACTAGATGGGAGATGGATATGGTGGGTGACTTTTTATATTACTAATTTTCTAACAGATAATAAATAAAAAATCTATAAAAATATTTTAAAACATTATTTGCTATAATTAAAAATTAAAACATTATTTGCTATAATTAAAGATTTGCCAGAAAGAAATGGGAAGGCAAATAAAAATATTAAACAGAGAAATAACAATGGGTGACATTTGTATTCATGAAGGTTCATTTTTTCCTTGAGTGCACTTCTCCTTTCACAAAAAAATGAGGCTGGTGAAACACAACAAGAAAGTCCCAATTTAATTAGCTTCAGGAGTCAGAGGACAGGGTGCAGGACTGCCAAAGAGGCTGGAAAGTGAAGCAAAGCTTGTCTTTGTCATAAAGACAAAGTTTCTTGAAGTGGAACAACTCAAAAATCTGTGACTGATCTCCATCCAAAAGTTTAGCTATTTGTTGAAATACAATGTGTAGGGAAGACTTTCACAGGCCCTATGAAGTACATTTGGTAATATTAAATATTCACCAAGACTATAAACTTTCAGCAAATTAAAAGTATATGAAAATGTTCTCAAGCTGATAATGCTTCTACCACACACTATCTT